>BQNB010150408.1:0-16038 GCA_026074375.1 Tanacetum coccineum
AGATTAGTATTTTCAGGGTGGGTATGTATAGTAGGTGAGGAGCGGATAAGATGAGAAATGACATTGTTAGGCTCGTCCAAAAAGGTATAGGAAGGAGGCGAGGTGGGTATCATAGAGCCAAACGGGAATGCCGTGTCATCAAAAGTAATGTGTATTGAAATAATAATTTTGTTTGTAGTTAAGTAAAGATAACGATACTCACAAAGGTTAAGTGCATGTCCCAAAAATTTTGATGGTGTAGCTCGTAGTTCAAGTTTATGAATGGTATTTAGATGTGGGTAACATAATCACCCAAAGGTATGTATAAGGTTTTAGTAACGGTTTATGTCAAACAAACGGGTATGTGGATTTTCATTGTTAATAGCACTCGAAGGCAAAATATTTAATAGATGGATGGCCATATTGAGAGCTTTGACCCAAAACTTAGGTGGAGGTGAGCTTGAAGAAGTAAGGTCAGAATTATGTTGTTGATACTGCATATCATTCTTTCAGACTTACCATTTTCTGTTTGGAGGTTTTAGGACAAGAGAATCGAAACTGAATGCCTTTACAAGCAAATAATGTACGAAAGGCGTGGTTTTCAAATTCACAACCATGATCACACTGAAACGACTTGATTTCACACTTAAAGTGAGTATTAACAAAGTTACGAAAGAAAAAAAATTAGACAAGACATCTGATTTATCAATCAACAGATAAACCAAAACATAATGTGAATAATGATCCAAGAATAAAACTTAGTATTTAAAACCCAAAATACTTAGAATGGGGAAGTCTACAGATCTGAGTGAACAATGTCAAAATGAGAAGCACCCAACGTATCACACGAAATTGAATTACTAGAAACAAGACGACCTAACACTTCACTTCCTAGATGTTCAAGTCGCTGGTGCCACGTATGCTGACTGGTAAGAAAGGAATGAGAAATGGTAGAAGGCTTCGTGACAGAGTAAGATCCCCCGTGCTAGCACATCGGAGAAGCACCCGATGGGTCATGAAATCTTTAATTGAAAACCCGAAAGCATCAAATTCAATGGTGCAATTATTATCACAAACAAACTAACGAATAAAAATTAGATTTTTACAATGTTAGGAGTGATAAGAACATTATTTAGATGGAGAGGTCTATGAACTGTAGGCAAAATACTATGGAAAAAGTTGGTAACGGGTATGGAATGACTGTAATCAACCGAGAAAGATGGATAAATACACATATTAAAAACATCACTAAGACTATGAACAGGTGCATTAAGGTAAGAACTCGCACATGTGTCCATATTACAAGAACCCGTAGTAGGATCCTGAAGCGTCATAACACTAAATGCATTTGGAAAAATAGTCTCACGTCCCGGTACCAGATTAGATGTGGATTGTCCTAAGGAATTAGCTGCTGGACCTGTGACGTAGGTTGGACCCCTTGTATTTTGTTGTTGGGTTGGATAAAGTGATGTTGTTCCATAAGTAGGTAGTGGTGGGCTGATATTGGGTTGTTGAGGAAAGTTGGGTGGGCTGGTGAAGGTTGAACAGGCTTAACAGAACCATTAAACCCAATATGTAAAGCCATGGGTTGCACTGAAGTAGGACGGACTAGACTATTAAACCTGGTAGGTAAAGTCACATGTTGCACAGAAGGTGTATTCCCACTAGTTATATTCAGATGTCCCATACAATTGTTCCCATTATACCCAAGTTGAGCCAAAAGTTGTTGTTGTGTTTGGATTAATGCCATCATTTGGTCTTGGGTCATATTAAATGAATTGGTGGATGATAAAATAGTAGGACGAGAAGTACTATTTTTTGGTAAAGGGTTTCCCGGGTAAATTTTATTACACCAAAAAATAGTTAAGTACAAAGGATGAGGTTGAGTCCCACATCTCCGCCCGTTACATAGGCAAAACCACTTCCTTAAAGGAAGGAACACAAAGAGACTAGACTACAAAAGAAACAAAAAAACTATTTCTTCTTACGACCTTGAACTTTGATATCTAAATTATCGCATATATCTTGAATCTTGTCAGGGATATCCTGGCCTTCATACATATCATCGTCGTATGGGTCATAATCGTATTCCCCATTCTCGTAAGATTCCTTCTATTGTTCCAATAGACTATTAGTACCATAGCCAACATCTTTTTAAGCCAGACAATTAGCCATATCATTATCAAATGATGCAAATTCATCATCACTATCATGATCACCCAAAGAATCAACCCTTTTCAACAAAAAACCCTCATCATCCATAAAGGTAGCCGTCCCATCAATAATAAGTCTTTCCATTTTGTCAGTTTTTTAACAATAGGGGTAGTACTAGTACTACTAGACTCTGCATTCCAGAACGAGGATCCACTAGAATTGGCCTTTTTATTGGTCAGATTTTAAGTCCCACTATTTGTACACAGATCAACATCATTTTCAACTGAATTAAGCACATCAAATGAGTTGACTTACTAACTGCTTTAGTAGGCTCTGTATCTTTCTTCCTATTACCACTAGTGCTGACATTATTATTTTTAGAAACCTGTCTATACACTTTCTTAGTTGGTTGAAATCCTACGTTAGGACCAACCAGAACACCTCTATGAGTTTGGCTGGGCTTCTTCATGTTCTTCACCACATTCGAGACTTTATTCTTAGGACACTCATCCTAAACATGACCAAAAACCTTAAAACACATACATCTGTAAGGTTTTCGTTCATACTCAAAATGAACATTACACGTATAGAACCCATCCCCAACAAGTTTAGGCATAGCCACCACAATATTATCTTTCAGCCCCACATCAGCCCAAACCTTAATTAAAGCTCTAGCATAGCTTGATCTACCCCATGAATGAGTGACCCATGTCAGATGCCTTAAGTGTCTAATCAAAGGACGAGTACTCAACCTTAAGTTGCAATAGAAGTCAAACTATTCTCACTAAATGCAGTCACATGGACACCATAGAGTTTAACCCAAACTAGAACATTACCGATGTCTTCGTTCAATAAGTTCTATTGGAAATAAATAATCTTTAATATATCAAGCAAGAGCTAGATAGAGAAAGTTGGAAGGAAGGAAGTGTTTTAGAGAGAGAAAGTAAGATAAAGAAAATGCATTAAGAGTGAGAAAGAAAATACAACCAACCAACACCCTCTCCAAGGCATGGAGAGGGTATATATACCACCTAGTGGCTGGCCATGGATTGCTTGTGGGCTTTCCATGGGCCTTTTGGCCCTATTAGATTACAAAAGTATCTTATTAGACCTAACTAAAGGCTTTATTAGGTAATATTGAATAAAAAAGGGTGGGGGGGACTGATAACTTTTTGTGTTTCTAACAATCTCCCCCTAAGGGAGGTCACTCCAATTTACAAAAACTTAAACTTAGAATACTATGCTTTGACTTTTGTCTTGTGCTCATAGTCTTTGACTTCAATCTTTAACTTATGAATTGATTTAGTGATTCTTGACTTTAGGCTTTGACTTGTATCTTTGGCTTAAATTGAATGTGATCTTGAGCTTCATGAGTTCATCAATCAAGCATAATCTCTATTCTCCATCTTATGATCTTTTGCCTCCTTGTGAACTTATGACCTTCAGACCGACATGCTCATACCATTTTTGATTTGAAAACTTGAAAGCTTTAACGATGCATCTTTCTTGAAGTTCTTTAACTTTAACACTTTGTCACTTTAAGAAGGACGTACGGTATCAGAGTAGCGGAAGTCTTAGAACATGTACTTGAGCTTTCATGATGTCTTTATATATGTCGGTCGGGTATGAGCATGTGGCAATGAATCGTAACTTGTCAGGGATCAGCTGCACCACCCGTCGAGAGTACCTGCAGGTTTAGGTTAGTGATAATCAACAGATATGGATGAGAGTGTCTTTGTCATTTCGTCGAATACGGTTGCAATAACCACGATTCCCCGTTGATCAGTATAAATAGTGCCTGTGATCAGGTAGAATTCTAAAGAATCTCCTTGACAGGGTTTCGCAGCTGCAGTAGCCGTTCTCATTACCGGAGCGTCTCAAAGCAGGCAACGCGGCATGAGTGAACCAGCAAGACGAAGTCTCACCGATTGAAATAGAAAAATTGATTTAAAAATCAATCGACGTGTCATTTGCTAAAGTGGTTTTGTGACACATCGAGAGTGTTAATCATTTCAAAAATTCATAATCAACCATCAATTCATATACCAGAACAAGTTTGATTCATTTAAGAATTGCACCATCATTTCTTTCCAGTTGTCACAAGTTTGATTCATAAAGAATCGCACAAGTCACCTACCAAGAGCTTGTTTGATGTTGGCTCATGCAGGATTTCCATCGTCATTGTGAATACTTGAGTATCACTCTGATGTTCTGGCAAGATCACAAGGATAATACGTAGGACTCTACTGATATTACTAATTTTCACAATATGTGAGAAACCAGCTTATAATGGATAGGTGTCCTAATGAGATTTATGGATGATCTCTTGGCTCTAGACTCAATAGTGCGTTTTGGTTTAGTGATCGGAGGCTAGAGCGGACTGCCACTTTTTTAATATCAACTAACTCAGAGTGAGAAAGTCAATAGAAATACGTGTAATCTCCGTGAGAAATGAAACAAGAGTCTGTTGAGAGACCTTGAGTGGCTAGGGAGGGTTGTGCATAGCGTCACTAGGTCCATGACTGTCTTCAATGTCAGACAACAGCTTAGTGTTTCCGACAGCTTATGTATTAACCCGGTTTCTGCCTAAGTATGTGGAGGGCTTCTTTCTTTTCACCCTTTATCCTTACATTTCTTTTTCATTCTTCAACCCCTTCAGTGCTTACCGAGACTTCATGCCTAATACCTTGTTAGGTTTGTTCCAGTATTAGCTCCATCTCAGTCGGCACTATTCCCATATTCTCACTTTAACTCCTTTTGAATCAAACCTAAGTACTTCTACACTATCTAGTGGATATCCCTGGGTAGATCCCTCTGGTTCTGGCTAGATCATGGGATTTGAATACCTATGCCTAACCACCTTATAACTCCATAAATTTAAATACATGGTCGGTCTTTTAGGTATTCCATCACAATCCTTCCAAAATCATTAAAAAGTTCAATCAAAGTGTTTGATATAAATATCAAAAGATTTACACTTTGAAAGTTTTTCATCATCACTAAAATCTCCCCCCTTAACATGTGCATCGTAGTCGTAGTACATGCTAAGTGTAGAGTGCACTGAGTCCATTTTATATGATCACATTACAATACAAGTTAGGTTCAGTTTAATCACATTTTCTCCCCTTATCCAAAATTTTAATCCTTTGATATTTTGGATATCAATTGATTAAACGTTTGGGGACAAAATGTTACACAATATCTATTAGGAACATTTTAATGCTCCCCCTCAATATTTGAGGGTATATAAGACAGTGTTGAGTATAATAATTTGAAATTTTTTAAATTTACTAAGAAATTCTTGAAAATTTTATACTTGAGCACTCCTTATTATCACCATATGTCTATACTACATATTAACAAATTCACAAGTTTATATAATTTATGAGGGATGACCTTTTATGATGAGGACAACATATGATAAATCATATGGTCCTTTCTAGCAGCCGAAGGTCTCCCCCGTACGGTCTTCCACTAACAAATTTCTCCAGGAACCTCATGATCCTCATGTGCTTGAGTTGTTGATCAATAGCCTGAATCATAGCACCTGCTCTTTCCCTGTCTACATTTCTCCAGATTGTCTGTGGCAGGTACTCTATCCGTATTTGCTTCTGAATATCATCAAGTGCAGATCGAACATCGTTAAGTGTACCGTCACTAAATTTGTGAAGTTCATCAATACGCATCAACCTGTACTTCTTGTCTTTATTCTGATATATGAAACCTCTGGGATTGGAGTATGCTATATATGCTGTCCTTTGTTTGAGATCTAATCTGTACGTATCCGGCTTTATAAGGTTGAGCTTCTTTTGATAACTTTCGATACCTAGTTGAAGATCTTCCACGCGGCTTTTGATGACAATGCTTCTTGTAAACATTCGCAATGAAACACCCAAAGCAAGACGTTCCTCAATAGTGAGATTAGTCAGCTTGCCTTGAACTAGAAGCAGCAGCATATCTTCGATGTCTTGAAGGCGAAGTCTCTCGTAATTTCCTTTTTTGAATGTATACAGCTTGTCGTCATTTCTACAAATAGTGATCCAGTCCAAATGCTTGTAATTATGTCATTCGACAATCTCAAGCTTTGTAACAGCAATGATTCTATGTCTGGAGTAGACATCACGAGCAGATTCCCTATTAACTGCAAATCCATAGAACTGTTGACGTTTTCGCCCCTAGTGAGGTACCTCAGAGTGCATGTTTGTCGTAGACAATCGGCACTGGACTCCACATGGTGTTTGGGACCAGGTATTCAATCCATTTAATGTTTCCATAATCTGCTGCCTTAGTCTTCGTCACTGAAGTTGCATAAGTTCGGCTAGAGACACCACCACTTAAATATGCAAGGTCGTTGTTGATGAAGTGATCAAAAGGTATGACTCGACGACCTCGAGAATTAGGTATCAATGGTAAGGGCTTACGCAGATCATGTGGATATTGCTGTCCTTCAGGGTTGTTCTAGTCTAGTTAATCAGTAGTCGCTTTGTAGACTTCTTCAAAGAAGTATTCAAGTTCAACCAGAATTTTTCACGAACCTTTCATTAACTCGAATGTTGGACCGGCTAGTAATTTTGGAGTCAGAGTATCAACTTTAAGCCGATTCAACATGAATGCTGAGAAGTCTAGAGGAGTATCCATCAACTCATTAAATGACTCACGAGGATCTTCATTCCGAGCTACAGTGCTGATCCAAGGTTGAATTGGTCCATGAATAGCAGGCAAAGTCTTGTTCCAATCACGATCGGGAGTTTGAGGTTTTGCTGGTTTTGAAAACCAATCAGGATGCTGAGAGGTCTCATCAACCGGTTGATCTTCAGTGAAACCAGTATCAAACTCCTGATGTACAGGTTCTTCCAAATCTTCAATTCATGTTATGACGAAGACTTGACAAATCTAGCAAAGGTGTATGATCTAACTTATGGTGCTCAATGCTCACATTTGCTATCACTTTGGTATGGTGTCTCATAGAAAATGAGGATAATTGTCAAGAGGTTGCGATCTACTTATATTTCACAGATTTATTTATAAGTTTGAAGTCACGTGGATAGTACAAGATATAAGACGCAAGTTTGGGTTATTCTACTTCTACATCAAGTTCGTTATACTTAGTTTTCTTCATCAGTAATTATTACATATAGCCTACAGAATTAAAGATTCAAGAAATGGTTAACATATGGGTTTCAAGGGAAGCTTAATGTTAAAATGTTTAACCATTTATATGCTACATCGAGGTGAAGGTTTTTACTACTATTAGTCTTTGTTACTACTGCTAGTGTAAGTTTCTACTGCTCAAGTTCATTTTTCTTAAGGTGCGTAATGGAGGGCAATTTAGGTCATTGGAATACTTGGATTAGAAGTGTAATATTGGTTCGTAGTTGTGAAGATCAAAGTTGCATACTTTAGTCCCCTATTGGATTATGACAAAAAGGGGAAGAAGATTTGATGATTTGCAACTTGGTGTGGCATGGTACAAAGGATTAAGGGGAAGTTTTGTTTCATTCAGGGAGATGATTACATCTCAACTTCAAGGGAAGCTTTGGCTTTATGATGAAGTTCATACACGACTTTATTTGTTTTGTCATCATCAAATAGGGGAAGATTGTTGGGATTCTAGATTTGATGAGACAAAATAAATAAAAGAATGAAACAAAAGGACTGAAATTATAATTAAAGAATTCTTCAAGCATATGAAGATAAAGATGAAGATTTCAGAAGATCTCCTTAAAGAAGATAAAGATACAGAAGATATTCTTAAATATTTAAAATATATTATTTGTTCTTATCTTCCTTTGTAAGTCTTGGACTCCTTATACTATAAAAGGAGGTTCAGACATGTAGTTTTAGTGTGCACAGAAAATATGTAGACGTCTTATAAAGGTGTGTGTGAGTTCTAGGCGTGAGTTCTCTAAGTAGACGCCTAGAAGAAGTGTGTAGCCCCAAGGATCTTTGATCCCTGTTAGATTGTAACCGTTCTAGAGTAGATCGTCTAGAATTGGGGATTGGTGGAAACGTATGAATAGAAAACCTTGTTAAACATCATTGTTCTTGTTATTGTTATTCCACTGCATAATTATTAATCTTTGATGTTTCTATTATCATAGATGAGTCTTAATAATGATCTAAGGAGTCTTAACAGACTCCACATTCAACAGTGTGAACTTGCTCCTCTGCTTTAGCAGACTTGTTAGTTGACCTTGTTTGATGAGATTTGGACCCTTCTTTAGACTTGCTGGTAGATTTGGAGGTCTTCTCCTTTGGAGCACTTGATGACTCAAGTTCTTTTCCAGCTCTTCTTCTCTTGGACCCCCGGTTTGATCCAGCGGAGGGTTCTTCATCCTCATCTTGATCGTCTCGACGTATTTTAATGGTGACAACATCTCTATAAGTATCCAGGATGTCTTTGTCAGCTTCATAAGCATCAACTAATGCTTTGTAGAGATTCTTCTGTTGATCTGATCTGTCAATTAATTTGTTATTCTCCATTTTATCAATGAGAATCTTCTTCAGCTCAAGTTCAGATATATTAGCTGCTACAGCATAGGATTTCTTAGCTTCATTAGATGTACGATTTAGAACTTCAGCTTCAAGTTGTTCAGTTACTAATTTCTCAATTCTCAGCAAAATCTGGGAGACTTGCTCCTTAACTTGTACTTTGACTTGCTCCTTGATGACTTTCTTTATATTTTCATCAATTTTATTGATGGAGTCTTGATTATCAGCTTGAGCTGCTTCTCTAAGTCTGTCTGACTGTAGTTGTATAGCTACTTTCACAGCTTCATTCATCTGGTTGGCAAGGTACTTATCAACAATACCAGGAATTAATGAAACTGCTTTAGTAAATGGGTTTGTCTGCTTGAATACTGAGAAGTTGTTTTCCAAAGCTGTTACTCTATCTTCAAACTTGAATAAAGAACCAAAGTTTAAAAGATTTTGTAGGGAGGTACTTGGAGCAATTGATGGTGTGGAAACAGGTGTTTGTTACAAATGTTGAATGAGATGAAAGGGTGGTGGAGGAAGTGTTGTGGCAGATGAAAGAGGTATCTCAGCATTAGTAGTAACTGGAACATCTACCAGAGAAGTTGACTCAATGTTAGGAATAAGAATGGAGTCAATACCTGTATCTGGATTAGGGTTGAGCATGTTGGAAACGAAGCCTGATGATACATAAGAACTCTGCTATTGAACTTCAGGATTGGTGGCGGTTATTATCACATGAGTATCTTCTATGACTTGTGTAGCTTGTACATTAGTTTGTTGAGCATCTATCATGTCAGTGTCTCTTCCCTCCAGATTGATGTTCACGTCCCTGTATAATTCATTCACTTCTTCCTCTTCATTTGTCTTTTCTTCATCCAGCTCTTCGTCTTCGCCATTACCACCTTGAGTTACTTCATCATTTGCTTCATCATTAGTAGAGTCAACATGAGAAGGTGTATGAACCCTCGGATCAAAACTGTCTTCATCTTTATCTTCTTCATCATCAGTAGAGAACTTGGGATGAACAAAGTCATCACCATCATTGTCTGATTCAGTATGTTCATCATCATCATCTTGATCATCATTATCATCATCATGATCATCATTATCATCATCATCATCATCATCTTCGTCACTGGACTTCCAAGAAATCTGCTCTTCATCAGAACCAAATTTAGGTACATCGGGAACCCTTGGTATAACACCAGTTCCTTCATCTGCACCTGGACCACTGGTGTGAGAGTTATGGAGTTGTGTCTTGCTTCTTTTGATGGCAATTTTCATTTGTTCAGCCTCAGACAGTGCTATTTCTAATAGAGTCTCCAATCCTTGAACAGGTAGCTTCTTCTTTCCTGATTTAGCCACCTTAGCTGTAGTTTTGAGTCTTTTACTTGGAGAAGCTTTACGGGCTTGATCTGTCTTTGTCCTGGTAGATTGACGTACATACTTTGGTTTTGGAATCACCTTTCTAGTAGCAAGACCATAGTAAGTAGCAAGACCATAGTAAGTCTTGTACACTTCCGACTCCTTCATTGCTTGATTGGATAGATTATCAGGAAGAATGGCACCATACTTTTGAACAAATTCATGCTGAGGGATGAATCTCATTATGGTGAGAATAGGGTCATCATTAGCCATGTGCCAGTTCACCTTGTTCCTTCTTGGAATTGATTGATCTTGTGACATGAAGTGATTGATGATGACTTTGGTGAATCTTGGATAGTACATGTCTTTGCTCTTTCTTGACACTTTGTTTTCGATTTGATAAACTAAGTCTTCCTATAGAAGTTAGACATAGTCAACATTCTTCTGGTGATACATACCCTAAAGTATTTGAGCCCGAGAGAGACGAAGTAGATCAAGTCCAGTTACTTTACCACTTAGACATTTGTTGATGATGGTTCTGAATGTTCTCTAATATTGAGGTAGAATTTCAACTTTGACATCAGAGAGTGACTTGATGTTTCCAGGGTAGCCAAGTTCTCTCATGAAAGCAAGTATTTCCTCTTCAAATAGAGGATCTACAAACTTCTAGCTAGGAATATTTGGGCAAATCTAGAGCATGTCTCTAAAAGTTTCCACATCAAAGGAATATCTCTTATTGTTCAACTTGAATTTGATGCAATGCTTGTGGAATGAAGTAGTAGCCCAGAATTCATGCATGTAGATGGCAGGAAAACTTGTAGAGATCAAGAAGGCTTGATAAAATGGTGTGAGAGAAAGAACATCCAAAGCAACTTGAAAAGTGGGTTCCTTAGGCTTGAATGTGGTGCTCAATCTGTAGTTGCAATTACCAATCCTTAGGCGTTGTTCTCGTGGAACAAGAGCATCGTCAAGGGCTTGTTGTTGTTCTTTTGTGATACTCATGTTTCTGCTAAGAAAGACTTAATACAGTTTATATATAAACAAGTTTATATAAGACACTATAGAAACCTTTTTAGGACATGGCACTTAAGGCATGCAACACATTTAGAGAGCTAATCATGAAAAGAGTGAACTTAATTTGGCTTAGTTGATTTAATCCAATGTTAACTTGATTAGATTCCAAAGATAACCAATTTTAAATTTGCTACTTAACATAAGTTTTAAGTCACCTTCTAATTAGAATCTAAGTGTTTATGATATTTAGCCTTTTGTTTCCCTTAAGTATGATTGAGTGTGGTTGATTAAGTGTAAACTGCGAATTTGGTCACAATTAAAAACTACGAATTCGGTCCTTATTGACAACTGCGAATTCAGACACAATTGAAAACTACGAATTCGGTCCCTATTGACAACTGCGAATTCGGTCACTAAAGAAAGCTGCGAATTCGGACACTTAAGGTAAACTACGAATTCGGTTACTAAAGCTAACCTGCGAATTCGGTCACTAAAGCACACTGCGAATTCGGTTACTAAGGCAAACTGCGAATTCGGTCAACACTAACCATTGCTAATTCGGTCGATACTAACCATTGCCAATTTGGTCCAAACTAAAAACTGCGAATTCGGTTTAAACACGGAACTGCGAATTTGTTTAGTACTATGAATTGCCAATTCGGTTCACAAAGTCAAATGGTTTTATAACCATGATTTAACTACAAGATTTGAACATATAGCATCATATCATACTCATTATTAATTTTCATAAACATATTACTACAAAATTATCAATACTTGACATCAACTAATGATTAGCACTTAAAAATCAATTCATACCCAAAAATAAACATAAGATATGAATTTTAGAGCACACACACATTCAAGAATACCTTAAACACTTATCCTATACTAAACCCATAAACATTTCTCATTAAAACTCAGAAACCCACAATTTCGACATACAAAATCAATCAAATCAAACGCAAATGTTATCTTTAAAGAAAACTGCTATGCACGAATCAATAACACCCTAAAATGAACAAAACCCCTCTATCAATTTTAGTTTTCATTCAGTTTTAATTTTTAAGAACCCTAATTTGATTTTAGGGGTTTTCGAAATTAAAACCTTGTAAAAACGAAATTCGTTCGAGATGTGGGATCATTAGGGTGTAAGGATCGATGTTTATGTTATACCTTAAGCTCGAATTTGACTTGAAATGGAGTATGAGGATGATCGAGTGGAGGGTTTTAGAGAGAAGAAAAAAAAATTGTGTGTGAGAAGAAAACAGGGAGGGGTGTTTGTGTATAAGACAAATTCTGTTTTTGCACAAATGTCCCCTCAACTTTGAAATCCCTTTCACTTTTCATTTATAAGTCTTTATAGGCATTTTAAATTAACAAATTAGCACATATAGTCCCTATAGTTTTAGCTATGATACCTATCAACTTAAATTTGCACATATTTTCTCTAAAGGCATAAACAAATAATATTTAAGGCACACCTAAGCTAAACTTAATTAACTTTCCTTAAAAACGATATTCCGTTATAGTTTAAAATCCTTTATTCCTTTTATCAAAAGACTTTCTGAAGAAGATATTTGACATTTTATCCCCCTCAAACAATGACCTGTTTTCTATTTAAAGAGTTGTAGTCGGTGTTTGAGAAGTCAAATGTCTTTGAAAAGCATTTACTGATGACTTAATGTTTTATTTTTGAAAATCAAACACCATGAAATAAGATTTCTCTTATTTTCACACATAAGCGCACTGACACATACACTTATGGAAATATAGGAAGCACGGGTTGTGATGCAGAGTAATCACAAGCCTTTGCATGGTCATAAAGTAGACCATGCCCGAGAATAAATTATTGTTATGCAGGTCAAAGTTCTCTTTTGAGAAACTTCCCTTTTACAGATGGAAGACACGGGTTCTAACTGAAATAATAGCAATCCTTGATGGAATTTTTGAAAACCATGTTGAACTATTGCACGAACTTTTATTTAAGACCACGTGTTCTTTATTGAAGACATTTCTCTAAGGACGTAAATATCATCGTTTGCAAAAGACCATGCCATTTAAACACTTCTTTATTATATTTTTCCCTCAATTTTTAATTTTTTTTTTGGTTTTAAAGGTTTTTATATGTTTGTATTTTTTATGAATGTTTATAAAAATGAAAATCTTTTTTGTTTTTTCTGTTATTTAGAGTATATTACAAATATTACATAGGAACATCTAAAATAGGTACCACCGCACTTCTTCAATCTTGTATCTCTGCCAATAGTTTTAAGGCCTCAGGCGTAAAACTTCACATCCCAGCTTTGTTGATAAGAATTCAATTCTATCTCTGCTAAGGGCCTTTAGTAAGATGTCTGCCATACTGATACTCCTTGTATACAAAGTAATGCACTACTACTTTCTTCATCCAACTTGCTCTTTATGAAGTGGAACTTATTTCAATATGCTTCGATCGGGATGTTGAACATGTTGCAGCATAAGCAATAGCGCTTGTTATAATCATAGTACATGGAATTTTATTGAATCCACAAGTCGTAGTCGTAAGTTATGAACCATCCATAAGACTTGAGCATAATAGCCGGTTAGCAATGTATTCAGCTTCCGCTTGATAAAGCAGCCTTTTCTGCCTTTTGAATGACCAGCTCACAGTCTATCTCCTAAACAACTGCATACATCCAGATGTACATCACTAGTATTTTGGCAACGCCTCGTGATCAGCACTACATAAGCTGTTAGAGCAATAATGAATCCTTGGATGGATAACCAGAGTCCCGTATTAATGGAGTTCACTTAGGTATTTAAATATCTTTTTACAGCATGTAAGTACTTGGTAGGCTTTCTATACCAGGTGCACACATGCATACAAAAAATGTTTAGGTAAGGTCTGCTGGCAGAAAGATATATAAGGGTGTGGCTGTAAGATACATAAGGGTGCTAATCATTCCACGATAGTGTGTAGGATCAACGGTTTTCCCTTGTGGAAGGTCATCCAGTTTGGATTTCTCCACCATGGTAGTATCCACGGGGTCACTAGATTCCATACCATATTTTTTTAAAGATTCAAGAGCATATTTTGACTGGTTTAGAAAGATGCCTCTGGGACTTTATGAAATCTGTAGTCCTAGAAAAAAATGAGATTTTACCCATCATCGACATCTTAAACTTTGAACACATTAGTTTTGAAAATTGGTCACATAGTTCAGGTGTAGTAGACGCAAAGATAATATCATCAACATAGATTTGTACCAGGAGGATGTCTTTGCCTTGTCTGCGGATGAACAATGTGGGATCCACGGTTCCTTTAGAGAATTCCTGAGATAGTAGAAACTGCGACAATAGATCGTACCACACGCGAGGAGCTTGTTTCAACCCATATAGAGCTTTCTTAAGCCTGTACACGTGATTCGGATTGTCTTGATCTACAAACCCATCCGGTTGGCTAACATAAACTTCTTCGCACAGAATGCCGTTCAAGAATGTCATCTTAACATCCATTTGGTAGATGATCATATTCATGTGAGCAGCAAATGCGAGGAAAATTCGAATAGCATCAAGTCTAGCCACGGGAGCAAAGGATTCCTCAAAATCAATTCCTTCTTCTTGACGGTAACCACGAGCAACCAAACGAGCCTTATTCTTTAGAATTCCTCCTAATTCATCAAGTTTCACCTTATAGATCCATTTTAAAGTAATGACCATCACTTTATATGGATGAGGAATGAGTTCCTAAACTTTAAGGCGTTCAAATTCATTAAGCTCTTCTTGCATTGCTTCAATCCAACATGCTTGAGTTAATGCGTCTTTGTAGTTCTTTGGTTTAACTGATGTGAGGAAAGCATCGTAGTAACAAAATAATGCTTGTTCATGATGTTGGAGTCTTGTAGAAACAGGTCTTCTGAGTTCACCGATGATGTTTTCTAAAGGATGATCCTTGGTCCATTTGTTAACGTGTTCTGATTTGGGAGCAGCAGTTTGCACAATAGTGGGAATAACGTTCAAAGAAGAAGATGCTTCAGAATCATTTTTTGGAATTGGAATGCCAAAGTACGGATCGTTATTCATGTGTGCAACATCTAAGTCGTGATTCTCATCTTCAACATCGTTAGAAATGACTAGAGATTGAGTTTCTGGTGTAATTTGTGAGTTACTAACAGATGGTGCATCTTGGTCAACAGTTGTTGAGGAAGGTGAACCGGTTGATACAGCGGGTTCTGGAGCTACTACTTCAGCAATTAGAGCAATGACTTCAGAGGCTGGTGAATCAATACTCGGTGGAGGATTAAGTAATTCATCAAACAATGGTTGAAATAAAATATCCCAATCAGTTCTTGAAGGTGGTATAAACAGTGTTGAAGGAGGAGGGTTTGGAACGAGTCCTGAACTGAATGTTGCAGGAGTCATCTCATGAAGTGCGGGTTCTGAACTACTGTGTTCAGAAGCCATAGTTGTCAGCTCATCAAAATCTACATGAATTGTTTCAATGATTCGTCTGGTACGTCGGTTGTAAATTCGAAATGCTTTCTTTGTGGGTGCATATCCAATGAAAATGCCAATATCAGCTTTCGGTTGTAACTTGCCCAAGTTCTCGCTATCATTTGTCGGATAACAAAGTGCACCAAATACATGGAAAAAGGAGAAGTCAGGAAGTTTATCATGTAAAAGCTCATATGGTGTTTTGCCGTGACGAAGATGTATACTGGAACGATTTTGGGTATAACATGCGGTAGCAACAGCTTCTGCCCATAAGAATAACGGAGCTTTTGCATAAATCAACATTGTGCGGGCAGCTTCAATTAGCGTACGATTACGTCTTTCAATGACACCATTTTGCTGTGGAGAGCGAGCAACAGATGTTTCATGAGAGATGCCAACCTTCTCATAATATTCACGCAAAGTTTGATTAACAAATTCAGTTCCATTATCAGTTTTTATTCGTCGGACAGGTGTCTTCAGTCGCAATTAGATCATCTAACTTGATTATGAAATCTGGAGCTTCATCTTTTGACCTTAAGCACTTTACCTATGTAAATCGAGAGTAATCATCGA
>BQNB010150409.1:0-16038 GCA_026074375.1 Tanacetum coccineum
AGAGGGTGTTGGTTACCATTTCATCACTTGTGTGTGTGTGTAATCTTCCACCTCTTTATTTCTCTCTAATAATCTTTCAACTTTTCTCTTATCTCTTTTCTACCATTTTGTTTATTGGTATAGCTTATGTTGTGAAATGGATTAAGCTTTTGGGATAACAATCTGGCTCGATAATTAAACTAATATTGTATATGTTTCGGGTTTAATCCCAAGCAAGACCCGAGCCCGGATCCTAGTTAAATATCTCGCATGTCACTTTAAGTGTCGGGGTATATATATACTTTTTCCACTTTGGAAAAGGTACACGTTGATTTTCATTTTATAATATTTCACTTTCTAATTTCTCTCTCAACTCTCTCTCTCTCTTTTCGCTCTCTAAAAAATCATCTCTTCTTATCTTTTCTAGTTCGATTCGTGTTGTGTTATATGTAGTGAAGTGTTTACGGGATCCTACAGACCTTATTCTTAATAACGATACTTTGAGTAAAAGTGGGTAGAGCATTTACCAGATCAACTATTTCATCGCTTGTGAGGTTGTGAAGCTTGTGTTAAACATAGAGTAGAAACATGTCTTCAATGTCATTCAAATGCGGTCTTGAAAAGTCAACTTCTTTGAATGCATACTCGTTCTGATATGCTCTTCTTACAATAATCTCCTTCAAATAACTATACCCAAACTGTTTATCATCTGATATTCTGATGACACTAAGGATCTTCATCAGTAAATAGACTTCATGATGTAATATGGCCGCATTTCTTGATCTGTATAATAACTGGCATTTGGGTCTCCACTAATGGATTCCCAATGGAGCATTCTTGTCATAATCCTCTTTGGTTAAGCTCCATAGATTTGGAATCATTTCTTCAATACCTTCCATTTCATACCTTGTAGCCTTTGTTTTTGTTAATGATGCAGAATATTTCCTTTCCTTGTTTCATGTCTTCAAGTATTCAAGATCATTATTGAAAAAGTAATCCACATGAATGGTTAAGTGACCTGGAGGACATTGTGGAGATAAAGGCTTGCTCAAATCATATGGACATCTGTCTCCTTTAGGATTTACCCAATCAAGTTGATCTGTCAAAGCTAAATAACACTATTCCAGATTGTACTCCAGTTCAATGATGTTTTTGCAACTCTCTTTGAGTAACATGAAAGTTGGTTCTTCTAAGTCTGCTTTAGTGATTTTGTCCTTCTTGAGACAGTTCTTGGCAAACTTTGTGAAGTCAATAGTGCCCATCAGATCATCAAATGTGAATGGGTCTTTCTCAACATTCACTAGCTCATTAAACCAGTTCTGTTTTGGTGCATCATCAGCATTTGATTCCTTATGCCAGTCTGGATCTGGAGTTTCTGGTCTGGCAACATCATCTTGCTTAAACCAAATGGAGTTATCTTGCTTAGGAGCAGCATCATCTTGTGGTTGTTCTTCAACATTTACTACATCATCTTCAACCGGTTCTTCAGCTTCCATTGCCACCTCTTGTACAACTTCTTTTGCATTCACAGATTTATCAGTTTTTGAAGATTTGATTGTATTTTTACCTTTTAATGAATTAGTTGATGTTGTATGTTTCTTTTATGGCTTAGTATATTTTCTCCTTCTCCTCTTCAGAATCCGCAAGAGGGTCTTAATCTTTATCATCGTGATGTCTCTTCTTTAGAACTTGTTGGATAAAGTTCACCTTTGCAATTGCTTCATCAAGACCTATTGAACCAATCAAATCATTGTATAATTCAAGATGTTTCTCATGTTCAAGAAAGGATCCACTCTTTTTCATCCTATCAAAGAGTTTGTTCTTTAGCTCATGCTCAGTGAGAGAGTCTGCTTGTGTGGAGGAAGACTGGAAAAGATTAATCGGGTTCTTTTGGAGCACATCACGAACCTTGCTTTCCATTCTTGGTTTGACATAATTAGAAACGGCCTTTGGAAGATACTTTGGCAATTGATTCTTGACTTCATTAATGATATTTGCTTGAATAGATTCTTCAATTGCTTCAGCATGATCAACTTTGGACAATGCTTTAACTTTCATTTCAAGTTCTGAAAGTCTTTGCAGGATAGTCAGTGACGAATCAGATTCGGATACATTAGTAACTTGAGCTTCTGTTGTTGGTGGAATTTGTGTTGGTGTTGTCATGTTAGGAAACATTGAGACAATTGCATCAACTAATGAAGTTCTCTGAACAACAGGGTGTTCTTTATGGACTGGAACATCCACCATTAATTGTATCTCTATTTCTGCAGGTTCTTTTAAAATGCCAACAAGTGAAATATTAGAAGAATCATTAAGAAATTGATTACCATATTCAGCAGATGACAGTGTGAGACTGGAACTAGAAGGTGGTATTTCAGGTTTCTTCTTCTGTGTCTCTGGAATTTGAACCCCTACTTGGTTATCATTAGCTTGATCATCATATGCTTGTACATCTCTAGCTTGATCATCATCGGCCTTTTCTTCATCAGTCATCTCTTCATCAACTATCTCCTTATCAACTATCTCCTTATCAGCAATCTCTTCATCAGCGTTCTCAGAACCATCAGTCTCGATTCTTTCATCATCAGAAGATAAAATTTTCATCTTCATCTTCAGACCCCTAGTCAGATTCATTTGACTTGTCATCATGAATATAAAGGATTAGAGTGTCGTGAACTGCAGTAGATCCTTCATTTGGACCTTTGGGAATTTGTTTTAGTATGTACTCTTCTTTGCTAGCTCTACAGCCTTTCTTCGGGTTTAGCAGTGATTGTGTAGCAGCGGGTATATATGCAACTCCTTTCAACTTCTTATTCTGATCATCTGCTGCCTCTTTATCAGTTTCCACATTTACCTCTCTACCAATGATGATACTTGCGTGAGTTTCATGCAAGCATCATCCTTGAAACGCCCCTTTTCCAACTCAAAATTTGACCCAAAATCAAAAGCCTTGCGGAAACGTAAGACCAGGAATGACCTTGTGTCATTCCTTATTAAACTGATAAAAATACATTACAATTAGATCCTTAAAAGTTTCATTATCATAAAGTAGACTCATTAAGCTTTCTAACGATATAAAGAACTCATTCTAACTCCTTACGGTTTGGATTTTATGGCAAAAACAAATTTCCAAAAACTGCAAAACCATCCAACCGGGCGGCTGGATGGCCAACCAGACGGCTAGTGAGCAGCCGGGCAGCTGAGAAGCCAGCCGGGTGGCTCCCTGCACCTGCAAGCACTCAAAACTCATTTTTGACACTTATATTCTGGAAAACTAACTTCTCGAAGTTGATATTACTTAAAACTCTCCAGAATTTATTAAAACATTATAATACATCATTAACATAATCATTTTTGGTCTAATTGACCCAAAAACATATATCTCATGGTTTTACCAAACACCGTGTTATGACCCGTTTGCATAAAACACCTAAACGACATACATAACCATTTATCCCATCAATAAGACATGAACTTAAGTACAATAACAAGACCTTTACAAAGGGTTTTACGACACTTTGGAGGTTTAACTTTGATTTGAGCTCGGTTATCATTCTTTACCCTTTTTGTCATCTACATACCTTTCTAATCATATACAGTTTTCATTGCCACTTTTATTACCTTAAGCAATTCTACATCATACTTTATCATCTTTCTATATATTACACAAGATCCAAATAATACTTGTCATTCTCATGTATTACATATACATATACATTTTCACATTTCATTTATCATTCTCGTGTCAATCCCCAAGTTAGCAACTTATTAAAGTTTATATACCAAAGCATCATTTTAGTTCGCTTAAGTTTTTCGCGTATAAACCATACATAGGTTATTTTTATAATATGCTCATTAACTTCACTTTATTCATAAAATACGTCTCTTTCATTTAATTACATGACTCTTGTCATTCTTTTTCATTCATTCATTTATTTTACCTTAAGGTACGCTCATTTATCCACCTTACTTATCATACATTTCTTCATATATCAACGTGATTGCATTCATTCTTTATCATTCTTATACGTCTCGTACTTAATCACATCATACCATCACATTATACTTTATTATGTTTTCTACATTATATAACCTATCATACCTCAACTCTTTATTAGTAATACATATAAGCGCTTACTTTTAATACAATAATTCTTCATTAAGTAACTTTTTCATAATTCAAACATCTTCACATTATACAAATACTATGCTCCTATGCACATTCTTCATATAACTTTAATCCTTGCTTTCTTATCTCGGGCCCTTCTTATCAAGGCCTTACTCCTTTACATTGAACCTACAAAACATTGAAACTTAAACACGTAAGCTTTTACTTAGTAAGTAATAGACATGACAAGTTATTATACATCATTTATACACACTTGCTTCATAAACATCACTTACAAGACCAATAGGCTAAAGTCTTACAATAACTTCCTTTTCTCCTTCATTAACATAAGCTTCACCACCATCACTTATAGCACAACTAAGTAAATCACTTCCTAGCTATACAAACCAACTAGTCTTTCTAAATTGATCTAAACATTCTAACAACTTAAGCCTTCTACATCATTAACAAAATCAAGACACTTAACACAAGCACATAACACAATTATGATAAATTCAATATAATCTCTTGTTATAGTCAAATTACTTACCTTGAATCCAAGCTAAATTACCAATAAATCACCATCCTCTTCTTTGCTTGCGTTCCTAGTATAATTATCACCATCTTTATTATTACAATAAGCAATACATAATTTGGGTTTATATAACCCAATCACACACCCTTCAATATATCTTGACATCATATGATCATACCTTGATCATATGATGAAAACCTTTTATTATACCAATTACTTATAACCCATACTTTCTATAGCCTAATACTTCATTTATAAACATATTTTCCCCAAAATCCCCAATTTATCTCAAGAACCCTAATTCATAATTTCACCAATTCAACATAAAAATAGATACTTACTTGTATAGGATCATTGTTAGGGATTAAACCCTTGAATTAGAACCTTAAACCTTCATAACTTGATCATGAACATGATTCTTTTTTCTCCCTCTCTTTTCCTAGTTTTGGTCGACACCCACATAGCCCCAAAAACACATTCCAAAATGTTTAGATAGTCAATGGAGGATTGACTTATAAAAATCCTGGATCAAGTTTGCCAACTTGACAATATTTGTCCCTTAAGCCACATTTTCTTATAATTAAGCCATATTAACTTATATAACTTAATATCATTTGACAACTTAGTCCCATAAGTCCATTCCTTTCAATATTGTGGCACATAATATTTTCTAGAACCATTTACATATTAATAATACTTACAGTTGACTACCGGTTTTGACTAACCGATCATATAACGTCTTCAAACTTATAAAAGTCATAGTCAAACTATTCCAATGGCATTCTCATAATAAAAATGCTTAAAACCCGGTTTTAAGGTGTTACAATTCTACTTCTTGTTCTTCTGCCTCTGTTAAGCTTATAGACTCACCTAACTTTATAGCCTCATCTGGATCTGGCAGTATGTTATCATCAGCGGTGATTGAACTTTTCTTTCTTGGAGCAGTATGTTTCTTTTTCTCCTTCTGTACAACTGCATCAGACTTCTTCTTTCCTATTAACCCCTTGCCTTGACCTTTGCCCACCTTAGGTACAGTTATCTTAGAATTACTTGACTTAGCTAAATAAGTCAGATAGGGGACAGAACTCCTGATTGCATCATTTATCATCCAGTCTGGAATTGACATTCCATACTTTTGATGCTCTTCTCCCTTATTTATAAACTTCAACTTTCCCAGAACAGAATCATACTTGATTATGTTTATGAATGAGCTTTGTCTCTTGGGCAGTGTGTTTTGTTTTAAAAGGAAGTGATTGTTGATGACCATAGTGAATTTGGGACAAGGCATATGTTCCCTCCTTTTGGCACTGGTCTACTTGCTGTCAATTTGGAATTGGAAATCTTCCTATACTAACTCCGCGTAATCAACATTCTTCTTGTAAGTCATTCCGCACAAAATCTGAATTCTCGATTGTCGTGGTCTATCAATGCCCGAAGACCTCCCAGATAAGCACCTATTGATAATAGACAAGAAAGTTCTCCAAGGCTGATACATATGATCGATGTACATTTCAGAGACTAACTCCAGAGAATCTATGTAGCCAAGCTGTTTGATGAAAAAGACAAGTTAATCATGAGGAGGTGGTTCCACAAACTCTTGATTTGGACTCTTGGAGTAATCTGAAGCACTTATCAAAATAACTCAATGATGTGTCTCGTGACTACTAGTTTTAAATTTATAACACGAATTACAGGATAAAGCTAAGAACACACAAGCAAGTATGACCCTTCCGTATGTAGCTAGTTTTGGTTGGTAAGCCGAGGTCGTTCACTGGGATTTGGGTGTTTTCAATTGTGAAGAATCTATGTAACAATAAGCAATAAAATGGTGGTAAAATTGTTGTCACATCCCATAATACCATATTAGCAACAAATAACACAAAAATGATAACAATGCTATTTCAACGAGAATTGGAACTAGTATTCATATCAATGGAGTGCATGGATGATTTAGGTAGAACTTTAGCAATAGCATACAAAATCAAAAGTACACAATTCTAATCAAATGGTTATATCATAAAATTGCATATATCGCAATTTACATTAACGAACCCTTTTGACCTAAGATCATTATTATAAACCGATTCATTACAAGCCATTTGTGAGAAGTATGATTTTACCGATCTGTTCATTAGAGCTCTTTAGACCTATACTCTAGATTAAACCTTTATGAGTCTAATTAACCTTTATATTTATAGTTGTCAATTATGAAACACCAAACATATACGCTCGCTAATATTTGGAAAAAACCATAACAAGAAATCCTTTCAACCTATAGATCCGGTTTTGATTTACCAACAGGTTATTTAGACACATATCAATTCAACCAAACTCATAAGAAACACCATAAATCTAAATTGCAAAATATCAAACACTCAATATCCATGTTTACATCATTATAAACAAGTAAAAAGAAACTACTCCATGTTTATTTCAACCAAACACAAAGGTTTGAAAAGTAATAGAGTTTACCCAAAGTATGATTACAATAAGTAAAGATGAAGATTAGGAGCAACCTTTGAGCCTCCAATTGACTACAAGTGTTCTACTAAGCCAAAAAATCATATCCAAGCATTTTCTTCAGCCCTTGATCAATCTATACGAATTTAGCAGAGGTTGGTATAATGGCACTTAAATTGGAGTATTAATGAAACTTAGAGAAGTCATAAACATCCAGCCGGGCGGCTTCTTTCTTGCCGGGCGGCTCCTCTATTCTTTTTTTACTTCAAAATATCCAGTCGGGCAGCTCTTTTTGCATGCCGGACGGCTGCTCACAACTTTCAGCATACACTTTTTCTTTTTCTTTGTTTAAGTTTCCCGATTGCGTGGAATTTGACCGTGGGTCTTTATTCTTCAACATAACTTCATTTTGGCTTTATCTTGGGACTTGGAAGCTTGTATGGTTGACTCTTTTGTTCTTGAAATTCTTTCCGAACTTGATCTTGATGAGGGGTTCTTCGTACTTGTATCAATCTTTATTTTTACTTCTTTTTTTGTACTTTTTCCTCGTTTTCCTTGACTTGGCTACAAATAAACTTGCAAACACACTTTGGTACAATTAAGTAATAAAAGCATATAAAAATAGCCAAATAACATACACAAAAGTACGGATAACGCGACTAAAAACATACTCAAATTAAGCGTAATCACTCAACTCTGATTTCAAACTTCTGATTGTCGAACTGAAATTGGTAAGAAGAATTACTTTTGTTCTTGGTAATAATGAACCAAAACTGTTGCATCTATATCTGTAGAACATCCGCTGTTTTGAGAAAGGCATTGTAGCACGAATACTGTTTGAGAATATCAAGAGTGAGCTGATAAGTAGGTTCCTTTTGCTTCTTTTATGGTGCCATCCTTATGTTACAGGCACCAATTTTCACTTGATCATCTATAGGAACCAAAACTTCATCCAAATCAATTTGTTGTTGGTTTTCTTGTTCCATGATTCTGCTAAGAATTCATCAATCCAATTTATATACAACACATATATATAGCCCAGATTAGATTGATTATTCTTGTTATTGTGTTTGATTTGACGAATTATTGATTAAGTTTCAAGTGATTAAGTCCGTTTTAAACTCAAATTGTGACAATCAACATTGGTCAACGGTTAATGGTCAACTAGTCAACTGGTGGTCAATAGGTCAACTTCATGGTCAATAAGTCAAACTAAAGTCAAACTATTCAACACCCTTAAACCACAGGTTCCACTTGGAGTTAAACCACAGGTAGGATTGATTTTAAACCGCGGGATTAAGATAACAAGTTTAAATCATTGGCTGAAAATGAATTTAAACCACGGGATTTATCCTGTTAAATAGCAGGCTTAAAACTGGTTAAACCACGGGATAAAAAAACTGTTAAACCACGGGCTGAGAAATTAGTTAAATCGCGGGATTATAACAACCTGTTAAACCACGGGTTTTGACCTGATAAACCGTAGGTTCAAAAACTCTAATAAACCACAGGCTCAAAAAGATTTAAACCGCGGGATTTATACAACCTAATAAATCGCGGGATTAACCATATGGTTAAACCACGTACAAGAACACGGATAAACCACGGGTTTAACAATTTTAAACCGTGGGAACCCAATTCCTTAAACACAATCACAAATCAACTCAAACCTATGCAGAATCATTTAAAAACTACAACATTCAGACTAGATCATTTTTCATGCAATTCCAAACATTTTAACAAAGCATTGTGTCTTAACCTATGAATTTGAGCACAGACACTTCATGGCATTTTATTTTAATCTTTAAGCCTACTTTAGTCATTCCTTAACATTCCTAGTTAAGCATATTCAAGCTACAAGTACCTCAGCTAGTCAAACATACATCTACACCATATTTTCTTCCTAAACCATCGGCAAAAACCTTCAAAAGCAAGATTTTGTGTTTCTAAAGTGCAAGGGAGTGAACCTAAGGCATATTTTGATTCTTATACACACTTAGAACAAGAACCCATACACAAACAATCACCTCTATAGCTTTCACATGATTTTCGGCCCTAAAATTATTCGTATCTCCCAAATGATTTATCCTTAATTAAAATTATGTTAATCCTAGCTTATTTATCCCCTTGACATTATTTTCCCCATGGTTAATTGCCCTTAAACCCACTTTTGATCTTATGAACCCTAATTGGGTTTTACAGATTTTTGAGTGATTTTGAGGGGAATGATTCGATTCCCTATACAAGTTTGTTGAATAGATGAATAGAAACAAGATTGTAGTTTACCTTTTTCCTTGAAAAACATGATTTGATTCTTGAAGAGGATGGAGGTCGCGGTTTATTAAGGAGAGGAAAAACTTTTATAAAATTTTGTGATAAACAATAATGAACCGCACCCCTTGGTATATCTTTTGAAGACTTTTAAAACTTGGCAAGAACAGTCCCTATGGTATGGTTTGCATGTCATTTTGTTTTTACTACTTTCCTAAGGCTTATGTCACTTAGATAAGTGGCAACTTAGGTCCTTGTGGTTGCTAGCTTAAATGCACTAACTCACATTTTGCATTCTAGTCCCTAAAGTTTATAACACATGACAGTTAAAATAAATTAAGTCCCCTTTAAATAATGATCCGTTATTGTTAAAAACTTTTTCTGATATTTCCGTGTTTTATTTGAAAGTTTATTTGAAAAGATTATTCGTTATCACTTTCTCCCCCTCGAATAAAGACCCGTTTTCTAGTTAAAGAGTTGTAGTCTTTGTTTTAGTGGTCAAATTTATTTTAAAGTCTTTTTTGATGAGAAACTGTTTCTGATTTTAAACAACACATTTCACCTAATGAAAGAAGATTTCTCTTCTTTTGAAAAATAAATGCACTGACACGTACACTTATTTTATTAAGAAAGCACGGGTTGTGTAGCAAAGTATACACAAGCCTTATATGATCATTAAGTAGATCATGCACAAGAAAATTAATTTCCCAGAGAGGTCAAGTTATCTTTTTGATAATATACTTGCCTTTAAAATGATGACCGGGTTGCAGTCTGAAATAACTGCAAACCAATGACATGTTTTGAAAAATATTTGTAATTTCCGCTCGAACTTTATTTACAGCTCGGTGTCATCATTGAATGACTTTCTAAAGCCGTAAATATTATCGATTATAGAAGACATGTCATGAAACATATTTTTGGTATGTTCTGCTTTTTTTAAGTTTTGTATTTGGTTTTTGGATTTTATATTTTTGTATTTTATTTTTATAAAAAAATTCTAAAAGTGAAAAAATCTTTTTGGGTTTTTGCATGTTTAATTATTTACATAGAATACACGAAGAGTTTTCACCATCACTATACCTCTGATTCTTCCAGACTTCTAAGTGTTTCTCGAGATATACTCTTCATTCTAAGCCGGCTGATGACATCAAATAACGTTACATTTATACCATTATTTATCTCGAATAAATTACCCATTTTTATATAATTATTGTAAGAATTTGTACTTAAAAGTGTTATTTGCTGTAATTAAGGAGTGATTTGTGAAGACATGCTAAAAGGTGCATATTTTGGAGCTAAAACGATGATATTTGAAGATTGCTTAATTCTGCCCAATACGCCGTATCCACAAAAAGAGATATGGCGTGTCAGCGCCAACTCTTCACAAGAAAACGTGCAAAACTAATTCCCAATACGACGTATCTAACTTCTACCATACGACGTATCTAGCTGGATAGACATTCAAAGATACAGAGATAATTATATTTTGGGAATGATTATTTGATTGATTATAAACTTAGCGTGCACTCCAAGGAAAATACCCCAATACGCCGTATTGACCTAGCTCAATACGGTGTATCCAGTCTTTTTTAGACACTATAAATAAAAGACTCAAAAATGAGTTTTCAGTGTGCAAAATCATATTCTTCGTACCATACACATAAAAGACGATTTTCTGAAGAAAAAAAGTGCAACTAAAGGTCAAGCATCGATCACGATTCCATAGAAGACACCATGTAATTCTTATACTCTTGTAATCATTTTATTTTTGGTATCGTTCAGTAAAACTTTTAGTTTACCTTGGTTATTTGAACACGCTTGTATAATTACAATGGTTATGGGCTAATACCCTAGGGTATTAGCCATCTTAATGAAGATTTAATGCTTGGTTTGTTTTAAAATCGATTTCTTAATTTATCGTTGAAAGTTTAATCATGTTTATCACATGATACTTGTTTACGTGTTTGAATATGCAACCTATCATTCAACTGGGTCTAGTTACGCCTAACAAGTGAACTAGATACTGGGATAGCTCTCCATATCGTGTTTTATATTACTGGACCAATAGGATCACAAATAATGTTCTGTCTTTGTCTTTAAATTAAGAGCTTAGTTGGACCGGCAGGTGACCCGTAATGTTTCAACAAGTATGTTCTTGATTAATTGATAAAGATTTGAACAGTGGACTACCAGTATATAAAATACCGCCAGACAGTAAGCGTTAAAGTCCCCAATGGGGCAAGTTTAATCAGATCACCAATGCTTTAATCTAGATAGATTAATTAACTAAAAGATGCATAGCAGATACATTAATTGGTGATAGAAATTCAACGTGTCTAGGTCTTAGGATGATGTCTCGCCTAAGTCTGATGAGTGATATGCCACTTCGAGATAAGAAATCATTGCACTAAATAAACAAACCAGCGTTTAATCGGATTTAATATGGCTAATACGGTTTTCTATCATTTGGCTTGTACCGCTCTTTTATCTTCTGATTGTTTTCTTGCATGTTTATTGTGTTTAGAATTGATTATTGTCACCATAAAACCTGTGCCAGTCTCTCAGGCTGAAAACCCCCCATTACCATTAGAAACGTATATAGCATAGGTTTAACAAGTAATTAGAATTAACTTAATTAGAGTAATTAAAATACTAATAGAATATAAGGTTAACGACCTCGCTCTTAGTGTTCGACACCCTACTTACCACGAAACTCCACCCGATCAGGTACACTGCCCGTTAAAGTGTTGTTTTAGGATAAGTTGGCTAAATATAAATTTAAAACTTGGTAATCAATAAATTGACCCTACACGACAGCACATCAAGTTTTTGGCGCCGTTGCCGGGGAGTGAAAAAGTTTTCTAACCATTAGATTTGAATAATTTAATTAGTGTAATTTAATTCTGCTTGTATTTAATTTAATTGTGTGATTTAATTGTGTGTTTAAATTCCCGCATTATTTAATTGTTTTCTAAGTATTATGTTCTGATAGATCAACTGATACGCCGTATCCACCAGTTGGATACGACGTATCGACCTTTCTACTCAGAACAGCGTATTGATCTCTACAGTCTAAACAACGTATCTGTTCTTCCAAACAATACGGCGTATTCTGTAAAATCAATACGGCGTACTGACCTTCAGCAGACCCATACGGCGTATTCAAATTAATTGAATACGACGTATTGATCATCTGATACAGTAGCAGAACTAAATTTGATTTTCGTGTTTAATTTTCTGTATTCTTTTCAAAGAGCCTATCCTACTGATTTATTATCCTCTGTTTCAGGTGATGCATGACAAGGAGTTCCACTAAGGAACTAATTACACCTTTTGAAAACCCGAAAAGAGTATTTCGCTCAAAAAGGAGGCTTTTCGAGACACTTGGTCTTGTGGAGTCGAGTTCACCATAGCTCGATTTATTTTCTGACATCGAAGAACATTCAGAGGAAGAAACTACAGAAATTATGACGAAAACAATGAAGCAATACATGAGCAAGACCCGTGGAAACTATGGGTCAGGAGTTGTTAGGCCCAATATTAATGACAAAACTCACTTTGAATTAAAAGGGCAATTTCTCAAGGAACTTCGCGAAAATACTATCAACGATTCAGAACATGAAGACGCAAACGAACACATCGAAAAAGTTCTTGAGATCGTTGACTTATTTCATATTACAGAGGTTATTCAAGATCAAGTAATGCTTCGAGCTTTTCCCATGTCCTTATTTGGAGCCGCAAGTCGTTGGCTCAGGAACGAACCATCAGGTTTGATTACAAACTGGGAAACCCTAAAAACTAAGTTTCTAAACAAGTACTGCCCACCTGCTTGCACTTCAAAGAAAATAGAGGAAATTAACAACTTTCAGCAAGAACTAGACGAAAGCCTTTTCCGAGCCTGGGAAAGATTTAAAGAACTCTTGATGAAATGTCACCAGCATTATTTGGTTGATATGTAGGAAGTAATCTTGTTTTATAATGGACTCGATGTTCCCACCAGACAAATCCTTGACTCTAAAGGTGCCATTCCCACTAAAACTGCTGCTGATGCAAAAATAGCCATCCAAGAAATGGTTGAATACTCTCAGAAATGGCATAACGGAATATCCTCAAAAGCCAGAAGTACTGAAACTTCTGACGAACTAGCTGCTATACAAGCCCAGCTCAACAACCTCGGGAGAGAAATTAAGAAAGTCAACGAGAAAGTATACGCTGCTCAGGTCGGATGCGAACTATGCAAAGGACCACACTACAAAAAGGACTGTCCACTCAAGGAAGAAGGGAAGACTCTTGGAGAGGCTTACTACACACAGTTTGGAGCACCCTATCAACCTGGAGGACAGTATAGAGCCGTAGGGCCAGGATTCTACCAACGCAACAACAGAAATTCTTCATACCCTGATCAAAGACAAACATTGGAGGAATCACTGACCAAATTCATGGCTGAGTCAGCAAAGAGACACGAAGAGAACTTGAACATAATCAAGGAAATTCGAGCTTCTACCGATGCAGCTATAAGAAATCAAGGAGCATCGATTAAGACCTTAGAAATTCAAATTGGTCAAATGAGCAAAGTCTTACAAGAAAGAGGAATCGGAGGTTTGCCCGGCTCAACATACTCAAACCCAAGGGACCATGTAAAATCGATCTCAACTGCTAAAGCTAATTCATCAGCAATACGCCGTATCGGATCAGGACCATACACCATATCAAACGCACAGTACAGTAGCTTATCTTCTGAAACAGTTCTGTTTCCTAGTCGACTGCATAGTTACTACTATAATGATTGGAAGGAGGCACGTGAAGTTAAGATTCTGGAAACATATGATCACACCTTGCCTCAGAAAGAAAAAAGACATGGGGAGGTTTACTATATCTTGTTTTATTCATGATATTTGTTTTGATAAAGCCCTTGCTGACCTAGGAGCAAGTGTTAGTGTTATGCCATTCTCTACCTACTCCTACCTTGGTCTAGGTAATATAGCTCACACTTGGTTAACTATTGAACTGGCTGACAGAAGAATTAGACATCCAAGGGGTATCGCTGAAAACGTGCTAGTTAAAATTGGTAAATTTATTTTTCCCATAGACTTTGTTATCTTGGACATACCCGAGGATGACGATGTCCCTTTGATCCTCGGAAGACCATTCTTATCTACCGCTCATGCCAAGATTGATGTTTTCAAAAGAAAAATTACTTTAAGGGTTAGGGAAGAGAAACTTGTTTTCAAAAGTATTAAACTAGCTACTAGCATAATTAGAAGGGTCTATATGGTAAAAGAAAGAACGGATCTTGATTCTAAAACTGAGTTTGTAGGAGAGGCTATTAATGAATCATTCAATCTACTATATGGTAATTATATTGAATTAAATGATTTGGATATGCCTCTAGAACCTAGAATGAATCAAGATGATTTTGAGCCAACCCTTGATTTTATCAATGAGCCTGCTTATAAAAGTTGTTACAAAATGAAATTTTCTTGTATGATTGGGTATAGACATGTTAATGTTGATTTTCTCCCTTCCTTGTCTATTAATATCATGACTAAACATTTTTATAATTCTATAATCAAGGAAAAGGGTGATCATGAAGGGAAGAATCTAGCAAGGACTTTGATTGACATACCTATTTTCGTTGGGAATTTTTCTATTATTTCAGGCTTTTCAATCACTGACGATGTGGATATAACAAGTGGTGTTGTGCTCGGCATGCCATTTTTCAAAAAGTTTGTGTCATGCCAAAAGATTATGGAGCGATTCGCTCACGGGGACATACTATATAAGTATATTAAATTTGTTTGTTTCTACACGAATCAACTAGCTGAAACAAAAGTGCTTCCCGATAGACAACTCGATCATTTTTAAATTGTTTGTCGCATTTTTAGACTATTTGCATGAATCTGTCTTCCCAGACACTCCATACGGCGTATCGAACCCCTCTGAATACGGCGTATGGATGTGTCTGAACATTATCAGTCTGTAATTTAATTTCTGGTACTTTAAAACTATTTAATTATTTTTACAGGAACCATACGGCATATCCTAGGGTTTGGGATACGGCATATTGATCCATGTACAATTGTGTGTTTAATTATTTTCCTGCATTATAACCATTGTATAACCGAGATAGGAATTGCATTTTTGTCTTCTAATCTTTTATGCAGGAACTTGCTATAAGGAAATCGACGATATGGTATATTCTTAAAAAAGATGTGTGTTGAACTCGTATGAGCATTCAAAAGCCTCGTCAACATACTTTTGCTCAAGAACTCAAATTGGAGAATCATCCCGAGCAACATATCAGGGGATTTCCTCGTTCTAATTCTATTTCTCATTTTCTTTAATTGATTTATCTATACAACAAGGACGTTGTATAATCTAAGTGGGGGGATGGAGAATTAGAACGCGTACTTGTCCTTTCTTTTACAAATAATATGTTATATGCTTAAATTATGCCAAATTTAAATATTTTTCTAGCATAACTTTTGTAAAAAATACTAGTTACATAACCTCGCGCACTATAACCCTTAATACCAAATTGTGAGAATTAAGCCTATTCCGTTTCTAAACGTTTACTAAAAATTCCACAAAAATTTAAGAGTGTTGTTAGGATTTATGTTTTAGTAAGTTAGTACCGACAGTACAAATAGTTAGTACTGTTAGTTATAGTTAGTACCGATAGTAC
>BQNB010150410.1:1410-16038 GCA_026074375.1 Tanacetum coccineum
TGTTAGCCTCACTTTTTAGTGAAGCTGACGTCTTACACGTGAATTGGACTAGTTTTAGATATTGCGTATCACGCAGGGGTTATTTATGTTAAACATGAATAGTTTGTTTTTGTTTATAGTATAAATACCCCTCATGGCTCTCCATGAGGGGTGTTGGTGAATCATTTGTATTTTCATTTCAAGCTAATATTACACAAGTTTTTCTTTAACCATCTCTCTAACTTTATCTCACTAGAAAACAACATGGTTCATCTGTTGTTCTTTGATCAACCAAGACCCAACGATAAGGTGGTTTTGAATCACGTTACAAGTGGTATCAAGAGCTAACCGGGGGTGTTCTGTATTTGTGTTTGCTGTTTCGTGTGTGACAGCCTATTTCAGCTTATTATAAGCTTATTTCGTGGGCTTATTTTGAAAAATAAAGCCACATTTTTTTTGTTGTTTTTTTTCTTTTTGATAAAAGTTTCCATATCTTTCTAGTGTCAAATCTATCTTTATTGCATATGTAAAGAAAGTTGTGGTGCTTATTGGTTGTATCAGCTTATTTTTCGATTTTTTAAAGCTTTTTTCTTATTTTTGGGTAGATGGTGTATTTGGTCCTTGTCCAAGCTTATCTAACAGCTTAATCTGGTTATTTTGGGGCTTAATATAGTTTCAAATCTGCTGATTCAAAGTACTATTTCTGGGCTTGTTATTTTCTTCATGCTGTTTGAAAAAGAAGATAAGAACACAATGGATAAAGCTCTAGTTTGTTGTTTGTACAACTAAAGTGAGCGGCAAGTTATACGCACTTGTTGGGTGATTTATACATAGGGCAAAGTATACATTCATAAGCTTAGGTGAATTATACGAAGCCCTTAGGGCAAATTATACAGTTTTGGTTGGACGATTTATACCACCCAAGTTGGGGGGTGTCGAATAATACTGCCAACTTGGGCAACTCTAACATCAACCATAGGCGAAGTATACCACACCTATAGTGAAGTATACAACCAACCCAACCCAAACCGAGTCAACTCGGTAATTACCCGGTCAACTCACTAAGTTAAGGTAAAAGAAAAGAAAACACATTACAGACTCATCATACTTAAACCCATAACAACAACAACTTAGTCTCACAACAAACCAAATCCAATCTTTATAACCACAACCCATCATCTTAATCATTACAAACAAATTATTAAATCCAAAACCAACAATATCTAATCCTAAATCCCATCGTCACATTCCACATCTCCAAACTAATCCTATCTACCATCCATCATCAAGACTCGAAACATAGAAACATCAATGATCTCAGTTTCATTTTCTAGTGTGTTTTAATTACGTCAAGAACACAAAATGAAAACTCTTCATAGATCGTTGAGGCATGGCTTCTTATTGTTTAATATTATAAAATATAAAATAAAGGAACAAAGTACAAGAATCTTCATCCCCATCTTTTATTTTTTTCGGTTACTCATAATCCACCTGCAGAGGCGAATTATTCCTATACCCTAGGCGAATTAAACACCCATACCATGACTGAGTCAACTCGGTAATTACCGAGTTGACCCGAGGCAACTCACTGAGTCGTCATTTATGAGTCAAGATCTAAGAAAATATACAGAAATGTAGAAATGTAGAAGATATCATGACTGAATCGTTCATTAACCACAAAGACAATAAACAACATCAATTACAAACAAATTCAACAAATCCAACCATAACCTATCCTATCTCCTATCGTCACAAATTATAAATCCAACAATCATTCTAATCTAACTCCTCGTCATAATCAATAACCATCAAATCCAAAACCAGTAAACCTTAATCCCTTCATCACATAATATCTTCACTCCATCTCCTACTACCTTACAAAACTCAAAACAAATACAACCTAATTGAAAAATTAATCTCGGTTTCATTGTGTCGTGTTAAAACAAATCAAGACCTTTATAAGATCAAGAACACGCAATGAATCATCATCGATTTATAAAGGTTTAACCCTCTTTCATTATACGAAAATAAAGAATGGTTCATAATAATCATGTTATAATCAAACTTTGCTTCGATTGTTACTCAAAACAAAAACTTAACGCAACAAACCTACCCGAGACCCATCTAAGGATCTTGAAGTCGAAAGTATCTTGAGCATATAGGATGATGAAGTTCTTTGGTTGCGGGTAATGTAGTGGTTTGATAAAGAAATTAAAGGGGTGCACGTTTGTTTTGATTTGGTGTAAGGAGGAGGAGTTGGATCTATTTTTTGGGATTGAAAAAAGGTGACGACTGCGTTTTTATTAGGGTTAGGTTAAAAATGAGAAGGATTAGGGATTTTGGTTCTCTTATATTCTTATTTGTTTAGACCGGGTATAGCAAATGCAATTGGACTGGTATTATGTTTGACAAAGCATGGGCCAAAATGTTTCTAGTTGTGATTATGGGCTTCTGGAATGATTTATTGATTAGAACGTATACTGCATTTCATTTGTTGGGCCGATTTTATTAAAGACACATGTGGGCTGAGCTATTTTTCGGCTCGTGTTATCGGATTAAGTCAGGTATTTAAAACACTATCATGTCGGGAAAAGTATAAATAACCGGGTCTTATTACTTGGACGGGCCGTGGTTATTTCTATTTATTTGAGCCAATATCCGTTAACGATCATAACAACATCAAAAATCACAAACAACAACACAACAAACACAATACATTACACTAAAAACGATCCTTATTAAAATTTACCTTCATTCATAATGGCTAGTATTGAATCTAATAACTACGGGGGTTTTGTACGATGTTACTTATTTGGGATTGAAGTAGTACTTCACGGGGAGTGTACTTATTTCGTCTTTGGTTCTTTATACCTCCTCAACGAAGATGACTTGTTCGGGCATATACGGTTTTTGATGAAGACCTGGATATTTAGTTGCTTTTGTGATTCTTTCTCCCTATACCCACAAAGTAGCTATCACTTTAAGGAGTTACATTATAGTACTCAGTGTCTCACGTAGTTGAGGAGATTTCAAGAGGTGTTGTATTTTTTGTATACTTTGGAGTGGGTATATGGTACTTAGAGATTTGCCTCTGCACCGTTCTTTGTCACACGGATAGTACAATATTAAGTCACAAGCTTGGGATTTTTATTATTATCGGGTTTGTTTCATATAGGGTTGTCTCCATCAAGTGGTCCATCAGTATTAGACCTCAGAATCAGATAAGGGGATTTAGTTTGGGTTTGATCCAAGAGGAGATTGTAAAGAGAGTACCGACATCTTCTCACAGAAGCATTGCTTATGCACAACGGGCTATGAAGCTACAAGTAAGCAGTTCCAGTTGGCAAGATGTTTATACCACTGGGTAGGATGTTTCCTCAGCTTAGTCTCATCCTGGAGGGAGAAATGTGTACATCACGTACTTCTAGTTGATTTTCTTATGTTACCGTGTTGTTGCTACCATCTGATACATAGAGGGAAAGGAAATTGCGTCACTGGGACTTTAATTGGCTTTGGTGTCAGCAATTCATTTCTTGCACTTTTCCTGGGGAGAATGTTCCACTCAAGGAGCACACCAAGTTTCACTTGCTCCGGGGCATAATAAAATATGCGGAGGTTAGTCCGCAGAGATGATTAGTGTTTCACTTTGTTAACTTTTGGTAGTTGGTCACGGTTGTTATCGACTTCGGTATAATAAAGGGATAAAATCGTGTACTTTGGCGATGGATTCAATCAAGATTGGGAAGCTTCTAAGTGAGACGATGTTGATGATATCTCCCTCCCTTAAGATCGTATACTAATTCTTATCAGTCAGGGTTGGTGTTGTTTTTGGGAGGGCAGCTGAAGAAGTTCAGAGATAATTCATATCAAAGCCCGACGTATTCGGAGTCATCATTTCCTTCGCGACAATGTCCAAAAGGAAATATCTTCATCGAAAAAGTTTCGTCGGAAGACAACAATGTCGGCATCCTCACCAAACCACTCAAACGTGAACCTTTTAACTATTTAAGTCTAGGTCTAGGAATGATGAAACAAATCTCATAAACGTGTCATTCTCATTTTAATAGTCTTGTTACTATTAAATACATTCCGATAAATCTCGATAACTTAATCATTTCATCTGAAATATTTAAGCATTTTTAATTCGCGAATTGCAAATTAAAATGTCACTCATTGCTTATGTCTAATTTGTTTCACAAAAACCTTAATCACGCCTCTATTATTATATAGATGGTTAATATCTTCCGTCCACATTTCCGCTACCACCTTTAAGACAACCTTGTACCTCGTCGTGTGATTGTTCTATGAACATTCACAATACCCAATAAGAGCTACATAACTTCGTGGATGAAGTTAATCGTATGCTAACCGTCATCCATCATGACATTGTCAAGCTCATCGCTTCCGTCTTGATTTTTCTTCATTTATTCTTTTTATTCCACAATTTATGTCCAGATGAGCACGAATTAAAAGGGAAGAGAAAACACACATGTTCACATATATCCTTTAACCAAACACTCTCAAGAACTCACATAGGTGATTGTTATTCACTAGAAACCACAAGATACACTTCTACCATACACTCAAACCTCATAACTATTATTTACTCTTGTTAGTGATCACTAGTTCTAGTACATCCCCAAACCACCAAAGTAAAATGAAAAACCGAGTCATCCTTACTACTATCAACCTCGAGTCATCCACCTAGTCATCTTCACAAGAAGATTCACAATGTAACCATTCCCCACAAGTGAATTTCGTAATGAAATGCGTCTCATCTTCATATCCCAACACTCATAAGCATGTGTGCTTATGTTGTCAAAAGTCAAGTGAATTTGGTAATGAAATGCGTCTGATCCTCATATCCCGACACTCATGATGGGTGCCTATATTGTCAAAAGTTAAGTAAATTTCGTAATGAAATGCGTCTCATCCAATCATTTCTACTTTCTAGCAAGTGAAGAATACAAAGAAGATATTCAATCTTAAAGTGTTGTTGAGTCATCACAATTGGTATCATTTCCACTTTCGTGTCTTTCACTTTTCTTCCACCATGAAAGAACTACTACCTCATTTCACATTTTCACCTTTGTTCGTCAACATTAACAACCAGCAAAACACCCAACAAACCTATAGTCAACACATTCCCCTTGCATTCATCCTCATCCTTCTTCGTTTATCTTTTCTCAACAAATCATCCTTATCATCAACATTTAGTTCGACCTAAAGTCTTACGATAATGTTTATCCTTAAACACCCCAAACATGAAAAGCATACATAATGCTTAACAAAGAAACCTTGAGGATTTAGGAATCTCTCAATACAACCCTTAGTCTATTCAAATCCACATCATCATCTTGGTTAGATGACGATACCATAAGGAACGTGTCGATCAAAATACGTTAATACCCCTTATCCAAATGACATCTTGGAAGAAGTCATTCTCATAATAATAGTGTGTCAATCAATAAACGAATTTCGTTCTCGTTTATTAAAGTCGGTATTATACCAAAGGGTGTTGGTCAAGTCTTAGTCCTTAAGCATGTTCCGGTCGAACCTTATCATTGGTTCCTAAACATTCTCATGTCTTAAGTATACGTCATGATTTCTTTTATCATGGATTTAGGTTGTTGTTATTAAAACAATGATTGCATGTGTCTAGGTTTAAATTTTCTTCTAAAATGTCATAGTTTAGAGTGCATATATCTAAGACATGGATGACTTGTTCCCCGTTAGTGTATTGCTATATATATATTTAGCTATCATTGTTGGTATATATATGTGCACTTTTCTACTAATTTTTTTCTTTTTGTAGCACACTTCCGTCGCTTGACTCCTTAGTGCCCCAAACAAGGGGGAGCATACACTGAGGCCGAGTTGCAACCGTTATGACATCTACACATTTCTTGATATGTGTATTCCGCCCATATAATATTTTCTCTTATATATATTATGTTGCACGAAACTAACCCTTGATGTAGGTTAAGAGTTTATAACAAATTTAATCTATGGATCCGCTAGAGTCAATAAACAATAGGATGCAAGGGGTGTTTGAGTGTCAAAATAGATAGCTTGGGATGATTTTACGGGGTTTATTGGAGCAAGACTTCACTGGGGATGATGCAAGCTCGCCTCTTTGTTTTAAGGATTATAGTGTAGTATAAGTCTCGCCTAAGTGTCCACCTTTTTACTTTGACAAAGGGAGAGAAGAAGTGTAAACAAGTAACTTATATATTTTACTGTGAGTTATAGTTTACATATTTTGTCATCATCAAAAAGGGAGAGATTGTTGGAAGAAATATTACGATATTTAATCTATACATTCTCTTCATGTTTTGGTGATTACAAACATGTAACTTATAACACATAACGTAAAGTGCTTAAGTTACTCGTGATCACAAATCATTAATGCATCACTTAATGTATGAATAAATAAATGCTTAATTTATTTTATGATCAAAGGAATTTTTATTCAACCTTACATTCTTTATAAAATGTTACAAACATTTTTATAACTTTTACAAAACATTTTCTACATTAAAAAAATATTTTATTCAAAATAAATATTTTGAATTCAAGTTTTCTACCTAAAAACGGCTAGAAATGTTCCAGAAAAAATACGTATGTAACACAGTATTCTTGACATATCAGTATAGATACAATTATTCTATGAACGTAGCCAAATTTTTTTGATTAGAAATTCTTTTTTATTCTTTTTTGCTCGACCTGAATAAAAATCGTCATTTTTAATTATTCGTGTGTTGACGACTTGGATTATTATCCATTTTAATGCATCGATGAAATCTTTAATACCATTTTGAGCTTCGATAGCCTTAATTATTTTCTTTTAGTATTTTTCAGACTTCTTATTGTGTTTTGGTCCGACCCCGTCAAATAAATATGGTTATTTTTACAAATTTTAACATTTTTAAATAACTGTTTAAGAGTCTTTCACCGTTTTTTTTTCAAAAATTTTAAGAGTCTTTCACCATTGTCTGATATCCGCGCTTGCTTGCTCCCAGGTAACTTATATGCTCTCTTTTGCATCCTTATTGCTATTCATTAATAATTAGTATATAATACTTGGTTATGATTTCACCCTCCTACGTCTATCTTATGACGTCATACTATTTGCCTTATATCGGTCGGTTATATATTGACCACTCCGACTATCGCGTACTTCCTGCTTTCTTATTTTCTCCCTTGAACGTCAATACTAGTATTATATAAGGATACTTGTACATATATGAGCTACTTTCTTCTCAAATTATTACGCTTATCTTCAGGATCACCGCCCTCTATATATATAAGAGTAATTCATATAAGTGTTGACTATCTACGGTTACTTTCGTCTATTTTTGGAATTTTTAAGTAAAGTTAGTATGATTTTGAATAAATTTCTAGCTTGAGGTCTGTGACCATATTACTTTGTTAGGTAAGTCAACATACAAGGTGTATGTGGGGCTTTGGATGGAGTCGTAACTCTGCGAGATGACCAAATTACGCCCAAATTAGTGAAACTAGTCCAAATGGGTGACCAACAGATAGTTGGTGTTTTAATGGGAAAACTTTAGCTTAAATCTTACTGTATCTTTACATGAATGAATAGGTTAATATCTCAGGTCCTAGCGGCGAGTTAGATGGAACGCCAACTTTTTCGGATGGTTGAGATACGACCAAAATTGTGAAAACAAACTTAGGGTGTACCCAGAAACTACTAGACAGATTGTTTAGCTTGTAACAAATAATTTTTGAACTAAAGACTACTGGTTTTTTACATGGGTGAAGGGTACAACATATGAGGACCATGTGGTTCTTTGGATAGAGCCTAAATCATTCTGGATGAATGAGTTACGACCAAAATGGCAAAACTAACTAGAAATTGTACCTGGATTTTCAAATGAATTTATGTATAGATGTTTTTATATTAAGTACCTTATTTTTCAAGCCAAACCTGTAGGAATTAGATAAACTTAAACATGGGCTTTCGTTTTGGGTCAAACGGAGTTATAAAATGAGAATTATGCTAAAAATGGTGGAGTAAGAAAACGTTTTAAATAATCAGATTTGGCATTATGAGGGTTAAAAAATGAATATTTCCATTTTAGGATATTTGTAACATTTTTGAAATTAAAACTCTTGTAATCTCAGTAAACTAGAGTCTAATGCTTGTCTAAGGCAAAAACCTCATGTTTATACCTATTACAAATTTTGAGATAAAGGTCCATTAAGTCGAACGAGGGCGGGGAATTTTTTATTGTATATTTATTATACATATGTGTATTAGCATTATGGTAGTTTAATAAGCTATTTTACTTCAATATTTTATGAGCAATGCTGTGATCTCCGAAGCATTTACGCTACTTTATTTTCGTTTGACGATACTGACATTCGGTGTACGTTATCAATTCCGTTGGTTAACTTATCATTCGACTCCGAGTTCGAACACCCTTCTTATGCTTTTGAATCGCATATATTGCTTCGCAATACATCATTTCGAAGTCTTCCAGTCGATGGGAGTACTACTTTATATTGTCGCCTCGGATCGGGTCGGTCCTTTGGCAACTTACCTTTTGGAAATGCCGATTATTTAAGCGTCTCATTCTCTTCTCGTTACTTTTTATGATTATGAAAAATCATGCCATCAAAGAGACATCCCTTACTTAATATAGATTTTGGGTCTTGTTTTAATATTGTGTTTTGTGTCGGCCATACTTAATTAGGATGATTTATAATCATCTTATTGAAATGAATTATGACGCTTATTCATTTGAATAAGGAAATTATAAACCATCGAACAATAAGTTCATAATTCATCACTTACATGGATTGGGACGCCTCTTTATGTAAGTGACGAAATGTGAATGAGTGGGCTTATGTGTATCCGACATACCGTGTGTTCGTTTATACGAATCATTCCTTGGGCTATGAACTTCTTTCGACTCATAATTTGTTATATGGATTTTTTTTGAATGTTTATCGACCTCAGCGAACTTGATAAGCTAATCGTAATGAACCATAATCGTTTACAAGAATTGACGGGCACCTTTCCAACTACTTCGTATCCATTGGATTTTCTTTAAGTCATGTATTTTATCCTTCCTTTTAAGAATTCTCACGGCACTCATATTGTTTGCTCATATTCATTTCATATATTTGATGCTTTGACCTTTGTTCATTCAATTTTCATTGGAAACCTCGACGAGGACTTAAGTATTTCCTCATCTCTTCATAGGTAAACCATAGACGATTAAGGTGAATTGAGCACCGGGACGAGCTCCCTTAAGGGGTGGATAATGTAACATTTCTGAATTTAAGATCAATATTTAAACCGAGCCAATTTTTTTTATTAGAACTCATTTTTATTCTTTTTGCTCGACCTGATAAAAATCGTCAATCTTTAATTATTGTGTGTTACGATTGGATAATTGTCCTTTTTTTAATGATCGAGAAATCAATAATTCCATATTTTAGCTTTGATAGCTTAATTATTTTCATTTTAGTATTTTTCGACTTCTTATTCGTGTTTGGCCGAACCGCGTCAAAAAAATGGTATTTTTATAATTTTAACATTTTAAATAAATGTTTAAGCCCCAAACCAAACACTTTCTTTTATTTATTTTTACATCTCCTACTAAACTCTAAAACAAACACCCTCCTTAATTTATTTTATGCTCCATCAAAACGCTAAACCTAAGGGGTGTTTGGTTAGTTTTTTTCTTCAGTTGTTGCTACGTAAGCCCTAATCTCTTGTTTAATTGTTATTTTTAATCCATGGATTTATTTAATTTGTTTGATTTCTAGAAAATATGATGCATTCATGTTATTAGGTGATTGTGAAAATGATATGGCAATAGGTCGTAGCTTAGGATGGTTATAAATTATGTTAGATTGGATTTTGGAAGTGGATTGGGACTAGTAAATTTAGTACGACAGGTTGTTGGTGTGATGCCAAATAATTTTTGGCTTGAGGTCTATGATTTTATGACTTTTTTAGCTAGATAAACATACAAGGTATATGTGATGCTTTGGATGGAGCCGTAAGTCCTCCGGATGACCAAGTTATGGCCAAATTAGTGAAACTAGTCCAAATGGGTGACTTGCAGATAGTTTGTGTGTTAATGGAATATTTTTGACTTAGGGCCTATTGTATCTTTACATAAATGGATAAATTATAATATCAGCTCCATATGGTGAATTGGATGGAGTCGTATCTCCTCCGGATGAGTTACTACGCCCAAATGAGTGAAACTAGTCAAAATGGATCATTGAATCTAGTTATGCAGATACTTTATGATATAATGAAATAGTTTTGGCTTAAAGCCTACTGATTATTTACATAAATGATTAGGTTAATATCTCAGGTCCTAGTGGTGAGTTGGATGGGGCTCCAACTATCTCGGATGGTCGAGATACGACCAAAACCGTGGAAACAAACTTAGTGTGTACCCAAAATTTGTAATATAGATAGTTAGGCTTGTAACGAATTTTATTTGACTTAGAGGCTACTGGGTTTTTACATGGGTGAAGGATACAACATATGAGGACCATGTGGTTCTTTAGATAGAGCCGTAACCATTCCGTATGAATGAGTTACGACCAAAATGACGAAACTAACTAAAAATTATGCCCAGATTCTCAAATGAATATATCTTAAAAAATTTGAACCTATGTATTGTTTTTCTAAAACTAAAAGTTGTAGATAATTGATAGACTTAAACTTGAACTTTTGAATGGGATTTTAACTAGTTACGGATTGTGAGATATGATCAAAATGGTGAAGCGGAAAATTGTTTCCAAAACTCAGATTGTGTACTTAGGAGTAAATTGGTCATTTCACTTAGGTTCTGGATACATTAGAGTGTTTGGTTGATAACATCAGTAAACTAAGTTCATTAAGCTTGATTGAGGCGAAAACCGTTCGTTTATACCTTTTACGGATTTTAAGATATAGGTCCATTATGTCAAGGTAAGTGCAGAATTTTATAAAGTCGTATTGTTTTAAAACGGATTAATTAACGTAAACAATTTTGTAAATTGGTTGATTAAGGCATAAGAATGAAATACATATGGAATTGATTAGTTCAGATCCTAAAGGGATGTTTGGATAAATCTCACTTAGTTAAAAGTAATTAGAACGCCATATCATGATCACGATTTCTTTATTGTATCTTTTTGTTGTTTTCGTCGTGTGCGTTTTATTTCTTTATACTAAGTCACCATTCTTTCTAGGTGATACTTAGGCGACTGTGATTTCACGCCATCCTTGATCTAACTTCAGTACTTACTACTTCATTGCTTCTCGGTGAGTTCATAGCCTCGCTTTTTCTCTTTTAATGGTTTTCATAAACTGTTTTCGGGGTGAGAATACATGCTTGTTTTACTAAGTAATCTTATTGATTTCTACTACTCAAGCGTTACATGAATATTCTTACTAAAGCTTTTACTTGCTTACTACATGACTTCTAATACAGATGTGATACATGGTTGTTTACTCATGAATTTATTAAAGCTTTATTTGCTTACTACATGATTTGAGATCATTGATTATCTATTTACAAAACCGTGAGTTTTGAAGACATTATTTGTTTTAAATAGGACACAATTGCTTGAAGGGTATGCCTGACCCGATTATGAAATTATCCGCATGAGTCGCTATTGCCAAATTCCCTAATTTCGTGAACCGTTAATTATCTTGTATGGGTAAGCGCTAAGTACAATTAAAAGATCTATTAGGTTTGACAACCCTGTCTGGGGTATGGGTCCATTTGGTAACACCTTGTCAAACAGGCATTTTGTATTGAGTAATAGTAGGTATAAGGCAATAATACCTAGTGTTGGGGGCAATTTGTGAGCATATGAAAAGATATATGATGTGTTAACGCTTCGGTGTCACAAGCTCAATGCGATAATGTTGAATTATACTTTGAAATAATATCGCTGGCTGATCTTAAACCTTGTGGTCCACTACTGAACATTACTTGATTTATTGAACTACTAATTGGATTTCGGAAATAATACTTTGAAATGTTGTAACGCTACTTTTCTTACTAAGATATTACTTGAATTATTTCAATACTGTTTTTACTTAAACCTATGAATTCACTAACATTATTGTTGACGTTTTGCATGTATTTTCTTATGTTATTATTTGCTAGCTGAGAATTGGGAGCATTCGAGTCGCGCGGATATATTTTTGAAGCCTTTATAATTTGAGTACCATTAGACAAACGTTTTAAAAATGTTTTCTATTGCATTGCAAATGGGACCTGTTGTAACTCTGATATTTTATAAAAATTATTGAATGGTTGACTTTTCAAAACGTCTCACTTAGAGTCTTTTTCTGTAGCTAGTACTTTATGCTATGAAGTAGCGCCCTAAGTGGCATTCCACTGCGTTGTGATTTTGGAGGTGTTACAAATTTAGACCATTGACCCAATTGAATATGAAAGAACTTGTCATAAACTATATTAATCATTTATTCTGAAAATCTTTTTCAATTTAAGTTGAATCTTTTTGAAAATCTTTGTGATTTGACCTTGAAACATGGGATACTGAAAATGATCACAGACAACTAAATCATAACTTTTATCTAATTTTCCTACAAATAATCTTTGTTTCTGAACATGTGAAGCACATTTTAATCAATAATAACATGGAATGTTAAATTTAGCTAACAGTAATGTATTTTTATATTTGACAAACAGATGGTCAGTAAGTCGCTACCACATTCTAACAATAGAAAACGGTCAAAACCGGATGAAACTTAGACCATAGGCACATTTGACAATTATAGAAACACGAAATTGTAACTAGATTCATCGTTTGCTTATATAAGCCACATTTTAACATTTTAAGCCCATTTATATTCTTTCTGAAACCCAAACTTAAGCCCATTATCAAATTCTGAAACCCATTGTATAGCCCAAGTGAGAATTTGCAAAACCTAATAGTGGCCCAACAAGCATTTTCCTAAAGTCCTTAAAAGCCCATTTAATATTTTTCCGAAACCTATTCTTTATACGAACCGGCTTAAGGCCCATGAATTCAATTGTTACGAAACCCTAATAAGCTCATTATGAAATCTTTATACGAAACCCATTAAGACCATTAAGAGTTTAAGAAACTCATTAGCATTGAATTTCTGAAAGTTATGAGGTTAAAAAAATCAACTTCCGTAGTCATTTGAATCCCATTTGATAATAGCAGTTAACGCATCTAGGAAACAAAAAACAATCATAATATCAACCTATTAACAAATATTTGATTACCAAAAGTCCATGTTCTTAGTTACGAAACCCTTTAAAAATTACAAAACTTTCAATTGATCATCAAAACGTGTTTGTTATCAAGCAATTGGTACTAAGATCGCATTAATAATCCCTAAGAAGAATTTTGCCTAAACTAATTGCAAGAAACAAACCCTTAATCAAAATCGATTAGAATTTATGAAACCCAAACCCTAATTCAATAAATCCTTAATTACAACGATTAAGACTAATTACAAATGAAAAGGATTTAAAAATGATGTTAGAAGCTTGATTTTGAAGTGATTAGAGATATACAAATCGATTTGGATCGAGTTTTGATTTTCCGAAAGCTAAGACAACGAGAGAAATTACAAAAGCTTCTTGTAGGATTTTCAAAAGTTATGAAACTTTTGAAAAGTCCTATTCATTATATACTTCCTAAAATATTTTGCATTTTTGGCATTTTTAGTCCCTTAACTTCCGTTTTGTTTATTTTGAGGTCCAATTTTAATAACAACACTCCCCTTAGAGTTAGATCCTGTTTCACGGTTAATTTTCTGAATGATTTTAACATTTACAAGTCCCGTGTTTTACAAAAAAATTATAACTCCCCTCAAATAAACATCCATCTAAAAATTTCTTCCTTTTTGGATAAAATTTATTTTAGAGATAGTTATTTTTGCGTTTATTTTTAAACTTGTGATTTTCTGATGATGAAGTGTACGAAAAAATTTATAACTCCCCCATGAATAAATATCCATCCAAGTAGTTCTTCCTTTATGAATAAAATTTGAACGAGAGATAGTTATTTTTGCAGTTCTGAACACACTTGTGATTTTTAAAAGATGATGATATGAAAAATTGTTTCTCTAACTGTGAATGAAAATATTTACAAGACACATATTTTACCGGTGACAATTCATTTTAATATATGAATAACTCCCCCTCAGTTCATGATGCATTAAAAGCTTTCAAAGACACATTTGTGAAAAATAGCATTATGAAACTATGAGATTAGAGGAGACATGTGTTTGCATCAATAACTTATATTTTTGTGTTTTTGTATTATGACAAATGTAAAAGGAAACATTTTTTGGCTTTTTCATTTTTTTAATTTTGTATTTTGTTTTTCAATTGTATTTACATATGTTTGATGTATGATCTTTCACTCAAGAAGATAACTTTGTGAGACAATCCAACTCTGTTAAGGTCATACATCTCATACCAATCCTGTGAACTAAGTACTCAAACCTTTACTTGGGAAGGGCTTTAGTAAATAGATCAGCAAGTTGGTGTTCCGTCCCGACAAAGTAAAGTACGATTGTACCTCGTTCAACATGCTCCTTTTTAAAATGATATCGGATGTTGATATGTTTTGTACGTGAATGTTGTACTGGAT
>BQNB010150412.1:2061-16037 GCA_026074375.1 Tanacetum coccineum
AAAGTAAACGCGTATCGGACTAAAATAAATAGTGATCATTAATATAATCGTACAATGACACGAAAATGAGAAATGTTACAATAATCCTGCACATCAATTAAAAGAGATTAGATTCTCTTAGGGACCCAAGCCTGTTTGGGCTTGAGTCTGCCTAGTGGATCTTTGAAAGTGAAACAATTTCTAAGACTGGATCCACCATTGTTTTTGGAGACATTGTGGCAGTTGTGTCTTTGTGGTCTCCAATTACAACCTGTTGAGGGCTTAACAGCAGTTTCCCTTTTTCCCCCAACAGCACTAACTGCATTTACCTTTGCAGTATTAACTTTTTGTTTTGAAAAATTTGTTCTAAGTGTTGTTGTCTTATCAAAAGGCCTTGAAAATGGTGAAGGAGTTTTATGAAAAACAGTTGTTGGTCTAACTCTATTCACAATAGGCTTAACATTATTAACTTTCATAGCAGCACTAGTTAGTACTGCCTGTCTGTTAAAACTATGCCTAGCAGTACTAACATTCTTAGTACCGCTAGCTCTAGCAGTATTAACTAGAATTTTGCCAGTTCTAGTTAGTACTGCTATCGGAACAAATTGGTTTTGATTATTCACTCTTTGCACATTGTTCCAAATTGGCCTTATCTCCCTTTAACTAGAATTCCTGTTCAACCTATTGTTTAACTCAGCTTGTTTAGCCATCCTCTTCTCATGGAAATCACAATCTCTGATTAGATGATTAAGACTTCCACATACAAAACATGCTCTTGCAGTAAACCCATACCCCAACTCTTTCTTGTCAACTTTAGGATTTTTACTATGTGTGAAATGATTCTTAACAGTTTCCCTAGGAGTTTTTACTTGCTGGTTAGCAAAACTAGGTGTTTCCTGTTCTTTTGTTGGTATAGACACATACTCATCTTCACTATCTGATTCATACTCCTCAATGATAGGAGCATCAGACCAGACCTTAGGTTGACATGCTACATTAGATTCATTAACAACTGGTTCAGACACTAATTCAGGTGTCTCAGTACTAATGTTAGATTCACAGGTATCAAATTCACTTGTTTGGGTTTCAGATTCACTAGGTTGAGTCTGTTTTGGACCATATGTAAATTGTGAGTAATCTACTTCAATGTCAGGTCCAAAGGGCATATAATTCCCTGTCATGGGTGGGGGTACTGCATGCATTTCTCCTGCTTTAACAAATTTATCATACAAAGGTGGATTTTTAAAATCATTTTCCTTACCCATAAAGACACTTTGTAAAACTTCATTTTCATAACTCAAAATGCTCCTTATATTCTGTGATCCCCATACCCTAAAGCCCAAATTTATCATTAGCACTCATTTGGGTATTTAGCAGTTTACCAAGATTTTTAGAAGAGTTGTGCCATTTTTCTACTTTAGCTTTTAAATCTTCTTTTTTTCTTTTTTGAGCTTCTGCCATAGGTTTTCTTATTGGTATGTTTGGGGGAATCTGTTTTATAATCTAAGTCTTTTTTATAAACCTTATCTTTTCTTTTTCTTACACAAAGTTTGACCTTGTTGATGATCAATAATTGTGCTGCAACTTTCTTTAGACCCCTTGAGTTATGCCTTTATTTCTATGCTTGATCACTAAAGTTGTTCTCTCCTTGAGCATTATATAGTTTTTTAAGTTTAGATAAGAACTCTTTACACTATTGATCTCAGGAAAGTTACTTGTGTCTGAGCCTGAGCTGTGCAAGCTATCAAAGCATAATCTTCTTCGTTCTTCTGAGTGACTGGGTCCAATCTACACCATTCTTCTTCATTGGTCCCCAAAAAAACTCAATGCTATAGAGTCTTCCTGCTTTTACCAGATCCTTCTCCGCATCCATATTTCAGGTTCCAAGCATCTCTCTCGTCTACTATATTGATTGCCTTGTTTTCATCTCTAGCAAATATGGCATGTCTTTGGGGCCATTGTAGCTTTTGACTTTGGTTTTATCAAAACCAATTGGTTCCTTTGCATCAAATTGTAGTTTCTACCAGTCTTTTTGCAGAACTTTTTCATTCTCATCGAAATCATGGCCACCTGCCATTTCAAGTCCATTTCTTTAGGTCCAATTCATAAGCTATTCCAAGTCCTCCATGATCCAATTAAGGGCAACTGGATTGATTTGGAGTAAGGAGTATGGATGAAGTTTGTTTCAAACTGTGAAGTTTTGTACAGAAAGTATTGGAAACAACTATTAAAGCGTACTAACATCATTAGTACTCTTGTTTGTCTCAGGGACAAATGCCCATTTTGCGTGCTAGGAGGATTGTTGAGTAGGGCCTTTTACATCATTCTCTAAAGACTCTTATGTTTATTTATACAGATCATCAAAGTTGAGACTGTCCACTCCTGGCTTGGTCCTCATGATTAAGGAAACTTAAGACCAGGCAGAAGGTAGAGATCTAAGGAATTTTTGATTTGCATCCTCAGTGGATACACCTGCCCCATGAATCTCTAATTGACTTAGAAGACTTTGGAACCTGTCATAGCCTTTATGTAGCCCTTCTGAGTTTGATACAGAGAATCCTTTAAACTGTTGCTTTAAGATATACTTCTGCATCTTCTTTAATTCATCATTTCCACCAAATCTGGATTTGATGGCATCCCACATCTCTTTTGCATCAGTCATCTTATGAAATTTAGCAAGATGATCTTCTGGTAAAGCCATAAGCAAAGTGGTCCTAGCTTTTCTTTCTCTTTCTCTGGGTAGGATCTCTTCTTCAGTCCTTGGAGGCAGAACCTTGATTTGACCTTGTGTATCTGTGGTGATTGATACAGGACCATTCCCATTTTGTGTAACTTCCCATATTGGATAGTCTGTATGGGCCAAATAATGTTCTATTTTCATGGCCCATATATCGTATTCTCCTTTTTTGACAATAGGAAGTTTGATGGTTGATACAGTATGAGAAGTTTGTTGTGTTGGTGTTTGTGATGATGATGGTGGTGGTGGTGGTGGTGGAATTTCATCTTGTAAAACCAGTGAGGACTATGATTAGTTTGTTTTAAGATTAAAGATTATAACTATTTTTTTCTACTACTTTAGAGTTTCTCACAGCTCTGTACAACTTGTGAGTCCCCAAATCGAATAGATCTTTGCCAGCCTGCTAAGGGTGATAGCTAATGAATAAATACAGTTTGACTATATTAAGTCCAGTGATTATGCTACTTATTGTATACGCGGAATCTAAACAATAGTATTAAGAAGAACAATGAATACTAAACTTCCTTTTCTATTAATCTGCTTTAAGTGATTATAAATTACTAACTATTAGATATGATTTGTATGAGCATGTATTTTGAAATGTATATTGTAACTATTGTCGGAAGGGATCCTTTTATAGAGACTAAGGATAAACCACTAATAGCCTTACAAAACGCATAAAAGTTATACATTATTTTCGCCTATTTAAGATTCATACATATCTCTTAAACGGTACTAACTATTTTCTACTAACGGTACTAACTAACTGATCAGTACTTAACATTTTGTATTGTTAGTACTAATTATAACTATCGGTACTAACTATTATCACTAACGGTACTAAGTCAAGAATGAATAATTCCCAACATACTGCGACAAGCATAACCAAGTGGGATTTTTAAAGAAACCTGAAGAAAGTGCAGGGTTTGCAGAGATAGTAGACTTCTTAAAAGGCTCGCATATCAGGTATGCCTTAACTCACAATCCTACTATCCATGACTCCCTAGTCAAACAGTTTTGGCAGACTGCAACTGCCTCAACTCTTGCTGATGGAACTCTAGAACGAAGAGTAACCATAGATACTCTTGAGTATACAATCACTGAGGCATCTGTTCGAAGTAAGCTTCAATTAGCCGATGCTTCATAGATTTCTATGTTGCCAAATACTGAGATTTTTGAGGGAATAGGGAATATGGGGTATCCAACTGATGGTTCTTTTACTTTTTGGAAAAGCTTTTTCACACCCCAATGGCGATTCTTGGTCCATCATATTTTACACTGCATAAGCCCTAAAAGTGGTGGATGGGATCAATTTGGTAGCAATATTGCCACTGCTTTGATTTGTCTTTCTACTAGCAGGGTTTATATAACCTTTTTTTTTTTTTTTCAAAATAAACAAAAATTGATTTTTGATGGAATGGTGGCTAATTTGAAAAGTAAATCTAAGTTTTTGATGTACCCTCGCTTCCTACAAATGATTTTGGAAATATAAACTGAAAGCAAACACCCTTATTTGGCTGTGGCCTTGACCAAAAAGATTTTTGGAAACATGAAAAGGGGTTTTAGGGGGGTACCAAGACCTTTATTTCCTGCTATGTTGCTTGTTGTTGCTCAAAATGCAGGTCAAGGAGATCAAGCTGGCAATCAATCTCAACCATCATCCTCTACAGTTCTACCACCACCTACATCTCAACCTGCACCAACTGAATCCACCACCATTTCACCTACACCTGTAACTGAACCAACATCTGAACCTTTATCACCTTCTACTGCACCTGAACATGAACCAATGGAGCACCCCTTTGAGCAACCATCCCCTGAACACCAACCATCTTCACCTAGACAAGAATCTGACATTCCACACACCCAGGCTCCTACTCATATTCATGAGGCAGAAATAGGGCACCTATTAGTAGATGATCTTTTTCAACTGGTTCCACAGTTAATGACGAGGATTGACAGCTTGGAGAAGGATCTCAAGCAGACTAAGCAGACTTTGAGGAATGCAATAGTGAAGTTGGTAAAGAAAGTTAAGAAAATGAAAAAGGTTGTCAAGAGCAGACGCGTGGTTCTCACTGATTCAGAAGATGAGGGTGCTAAAAATTCTTCCAAACAGGGGAGGAATTTACAAAAAGATGAATCAGAAGTTTTTGAGACTCCCAAACAAGGCAAATCTTTAGGAGAAACAGATATTAGTCCTCAAGGTTTAGAAGCAGCTGAAACTCTAGCTGAAGTCCTTAGTCAAATCAAGACCAAGAGGAGAAATGTTAAGACTGGAGTAAGGAGGAGACTGGATGCTGAAGATGTTAGTACTGGTTTTCAAGATATTAGTACTGGTTTCGAAGAGGTTAGTACTGGTTTCACAGATATTAAATCTGCTAGTGAAAAAATTAGTTCTGGTGGTGAACATGTTAGTGCTAGTCAAAGAGAAGGAAAGGTAGTACTTGAAGAGACTCCTCAGACCAAAAGAACAAAGAAACAAATCAGAGAAGAGCAGCTTGTTGGCAAAATAGATAGCTGGATTAAAAGCTAAGGAAGAGGCTTGAAAATGCAATGAGAGAAGAAACTAAATGACAGGTTTGAATGGGCTGCAAAAAGGAGTTGCAAAGAGGAGTTAGAGTTGTTTGGAAGCTCAAAGAAAAAGGAATGGCTCAAGATGCCAGAGGCTGCTCACTTTTATACAGAAGAATATTGGGACATTGATTCGGACTAAATTGGAAGCAAATGCAGAATCTGGTCAAAGTGATTGCAGGAGAAGATGTATCTGGAGGCTGATTATGCTTCAGAGAATGGTGGGTTCTGATAAGTCGGAGAAGAAAAAACTTATTGCAGGCAAAAGGCAAAAGCTCAAGAGATAAACCAATGACTCAGGCCTCAGTAAAGAACAGTATATGGCCACTTATTTGAAAGAATCAGGGTGGATGGAAATTGGCTCAGATAAAGAAGTTACAGATGAAGAACTTAAAGTAAAGATTTGAGTATTTGATGAGAAGCATGGAAAGGTTTAATTGCCTATGGGATAAGAGAAAGTGAGTAGGAAAAAGAAATCTGTTGAAGAGCTTCAAACAAGTAATCTTCCAAAGAAGCTAAACAATCAAAAAAAGTCTGACACAAGGGAGGATGTTTCTGTTCCTAAAGAGAATGATAAAGAGTCAGTGAAGAGAGAAGAGGAATTTGAGATCAAAAAGCCTGTTTTAAGATATATTAAAAGAAAATATTTGGCAAGGAAAGGATTGTAGAAGAAGCCTAAATCTGGCACTGAAGAGGATGTTGAAGCCTACATGGAGGAAAGAGTGGATGAACCATCTTCAGAAGAGTTTCCAATGAGTTCAATTCCACAAGGACCAGCACCTGCAAAGATAGTAAAATGGTAGATTATTAAGACTGGAAAGAGAGGTGCTTATCAGATCATCAGGGAAGATAACACAGATGTGGTATATGTGAACTCTCAAGGCTTATTGAATGATTTAACAAGAGATGATCTCAAGGAGTTGTATAGGCTGATGATGTTGAAGTATGGAGATAACATGCCTGAAGAAGAATTTGAAAGGGTTTTATGGGGGGTCTAAAGACTATGTTTGATCCACCATCTACAGAGGATGCTGTTTGGAATTTAACACATCAACAAAAGGTACTCAGTTGGAGATATTTTCATAGTTATGCTATTCATTGTTTAACTTTGGAGGCTGCACATATTTATATGCTGACTGAAGTCAAGTATCCATTACCATCTAGAGTTTGTCAAGCTATACTTGAAAAGAAGCTTTTGGGAGATAGAAAAGATGAGGTATGCTATCAACTCTTGAAGTTAATTGAGAAACAAGCTTAGCAGTAATAAATTTATAAATGTTTAAAAGAATTTTCAGAGCTGTGGTATATAAATAGAGAGCTGTTTATGAAAAATGGAGTTGAGAAGAGATAACACTTGGTGGAGGTGTTATGCACTAACACAACAAATGGTTATCAATTCACCATGTCTAACAGACATAAAGACTGGCTAGTCCAGGAGCAAACAGCTCTTGGTAAAGACTTCTCAAATCCGTTTATGGCTGACAATTTGCCAAAAATTGTATGGTTATCAACTCACCATACCTATGTTTGTAAAGAGTTGGCTAGCCCACTAGATTATGTCTTGTGGTAAAGGCTGTGGAAAATCCATTTATATGGTTGACAGTTTACCAAAAACTGGCTGGTATTTAACTTACCAATGATTCAAGTTCCAAAAGTTGAACTGGTTACTAGTCTACCAGGGTGATGTCATGATTCCACCAAAGGATTAGCTAGCCCAAGAGAAAACGGTTACTTGGTAAAGGCTTTACCAAATCTATTGATAGCTGATGATTTGCTAAAAATCATATGGTAATTCAACTCACCATGTTTCACTGTACTAGAGTTGAAATGGTTGCAATGTTCCTATGGTTTATATACAAAACATGGCTACTCCAAGAGTTAATGGCTAACTGGTAAATAGACATTAAATCCATTAAATTTTCAATGATTTACCTCTCACAGGAGTTAACACACCTGGAAGTGATGAGAATAGACTGAAACTTTATGATTTGATGTACATATAGTCAATGTTGATGCTTATTTAAGTGTTGCTGGAAAAGAATTTGGAGTGCTGCAAATATCCTTATGATGATTTCAAGAGATGCTGATAGAAGTCAAGAACCTGTTTATACAGGAAAATCATCATGTTGATGTTCAAGAATAATTCCAAAGATAATGCTTACAAAATCCTCAAGAAGTTTATAATGAAGACACTCAAAGAAACTTGAAGATCACACGTGAAGTTTCATGTTAGGGAGGATTGTTCGGATTTTTGTAAAACAGACCTTTAAGTCTGGTAGTTATCCGAAGTTAATCTGGGAGACATAGTTAAGTCTGCCAGTACTAATGTTAAGTCTGGTAGTACAATAGACATAGTCATAGTTAGTACTGTTCTTATTTAGTTAAGTCGGTTATGTAACTGAATGTAAAATAGTTATCTTAGGAGATATTCTTAGAAGTATCTTAGGAAAGGATATAGCATCATCTTATCACACGTTTGTAAAGCCATTAGGGTTTCTTGGTGTATAAATGGAACCCTTGGCACAATGTTTAGTTGAGATTGAAAAGAATTTAATAAGAAATTATAGCAATAGCAAGTTTTACATGTGTTCTTCTAGTAGACTTGTGTTAAGATTCCGCATTAGGCACATCGTATTGCATAGTCATTTGTCTCACTTGTAGGTTGATTTGGATTTATTTCAAGTTAGCTCGATAGTCTTACAAAGGTAAACAAGATCCCAAGGACTTTGGGACTCATCATGTGCCATTCCTTTCTTTTACTACACGTATTATATGTTTCGCTACACCTTTGCACCTTAGCCTACCGTGTAGATTAAGCCTATTTTACCAATGTTGCAAGTTGCTTTCGTGTAAAGTTTTGTATTTCCTATGTTAAAGATAAAGTTTTCTATCTCTGTAATGGTCGGGAAATTGCACAATGCAATGGGAAAGATATGTAGCTCGTAAGTTTTGCTACTTTCGAGATTATGAATCATGTCCGAAGAAAAAGTTTTACAAGGAAAAGATTATCCGGATAATTATGATAGTGAAGACGATGAAACCAAACCGAGATTTATGACGTATTGTTTGAAAAAAATGGAAGAAAAATAGTCAGTTCAAAAGAAGTTTATACCGAAGGAATCTCTTGGAAGGATCGATTACTCGTTGATATGTTTCAAAAATCAACGATGTAAAGTCTTGTAAAAAGTGGCCGATATCACCAATTATGTAAAAGTATGTAAAGAGCGGGATGTAAGGGAAGTTGACCGTTATGGGAATGCCAACTTAGGGTATCTTTGTCATTTCTGTGATCGAGGCATTTGTATATATGTTCGAGTCTTTGTCATGGAAACGGTTCGGGGGGAAAGTTATAGCAACGTACTGTTTTTGGCTTTATCCTTTTTGTTTCATGAAATTTACTTATCACCCATTTTACTTTCCCTTGCCTAGAACTAACCTTTGTGTCTACTGATGAGGAACGTGTTCGTGCATGCTTGTCTATTTCGTCGTTACGGGGCCATGTATGCATGTTCAATGGCCTTGTTGGATGACGACTTTTCGATCTGAAGTTAGAAGCTCCATAACCTATTATCGTTCTTATCATAACCGCTGGTTAAACACGAACAGGGATGTGATCGGATGTATATGTCTATTCCGTCGTTACGGCCGTGTATGTACTATTACTGCTGCCTTGTTGGTGTGGTACTTATGGTGAAAGATTGTTGAATGATCAAACCGTAAGCCTTCTTAACCCAATTTAGCTTTTGACTTGTTCCTCCTTAGCTTTAGCGGTGGAGATGTGTATCGTTGCCAGATATTATACGAAGCTAATCATGACCGAGCAATTGAGTGTACTACTTAAATGTTGCACCCTAGATTAGTTGAGTGATCTGAGTGTTTTCATTTCCATATTTCGTGAGGAGCTTGGTTATGTACAGGTGATTAGGACCATAATGATGCTTTTAAACGGAAATCCTCAACTTCGGTAAGGACCTATTTCATAACCGAACTTTTTCTAAAGTCTCTTAGAATAGTAGATTCAAGTGGGGGATATTTTATGACATCAAAATAACGTCACTTTATTTAATCAATTTTTACCATCTGTTTTGGCCTACTTTTATATAATTTTTGCATTATTGGTATTAATTGCTTAAAGTTGATAAATGCAGTTTATTCAGGTGTGTTTTGTGAAGACGAAGCTAAAAGGGCTTAATTTGGATCGCTAAAAACAAAAGAAGATATTTGAAGAATTCTAATTTCTGACCAATATGCCGTATCCAACAAAAGAGATACGGCGTATCCGCGCCAAACTTCACAAGAAAATGCGTTTGACCAATTCCGAATACGACGTATCCCTTCTGTCTACATACGCCGTATCCATGAAGATAACTATCCGAAGATACAGTAAATCAAGTAAATTAGGAATGATATCACTGATTGATTATAAACGTAGCGCGCACTCCAAGGAATACGGCGTATTGAGACAGAAGATACAGTAAATCAAGTAATACGGCGTATTGAGACTTTTTCAAACACTATAAATAGAAGACTCAAAAATAAGTTTTCGGTGTGCAATATCATATTCTTTATACCATACTCATTAAAGACGAATTTCAGAAGAGAAGATCAGCCACCAAGGTCAAGCATTGATCACGAATCCATAGAAGACATCGTGTAATTTTTACTCTCTTAATCGTTCGATTTTCATTGTTTGATTACGCTTGTATAATTACAATGGTTTGGTTTGTTTTAAAATCGATTTCTTAATTTATTGTTGATTGTTTAATTATGTTTATCACCTCATACTTGTTTATGTGTTTGAATATGCGACCTATCATTCAACTGGATCTAGTGATACGGACCAAGTAATCTAGATACCGGGATAGCTCTCCATATCGTGTTTAATATTACTGGACCAATAGGATCACAAATAACGTTCTGTCTTTGTCTTTAAATTATGAGCTTAGTTGGACCGGTAGGTGACCCGTTTATGTTTCAGCAATCATGCTCTTAATTAACTGATAAAGATTGGAATAGTGGACTACCAGTATATAAAACACCGTCAAACAATAAGTGGGTAAAGTCCCGTTGGGCTAGGGTTTTAACAGGATCACCACTGCTTTGATTCCCTAAGATAGATTATAATTAAACTAAAGGATGCTTTATGCGGATGCGTTAATTGTGACAGGATTAATCGTGTCTAGGTCTTAGGATGATGTCCCGCCTAAGTCTTAAGAATGATATGCCGCTTCGAGATAAGTAAATCATTGCACTAAAACAAACAAACCAGCATTGAACCAGATTTAATATGGCTAATACAGTTTTCTATCATTTGGCTTGTACCGCTTTTCTATCTTCTAATCTTTATCTTTTGTGTTTATTGTCTATTGAATTGGTGTTTGTTTCCACCAAACCTGTAACAGTCTCTCAGGCTGAAAACCCCCATATCTTTAGACAACGTATATAGCATAAGTTTAACCAGTAAATAAACTAATTAAAATACTGATAGAATATATGATTAAACTTCCACTCTTAGTGTTCGAGACTTGTAACAAAGTCACTAAATTAAAAACTTATAAAAGCAAGTTTTAAACACATTTTAACAAAAACATCAAAACTTTCTATTTAAATCACAAAAATAAGATATTTATTTTATATTTTTATAAAATACTACATGTCATGACGATCGTAGGCATATAGAGAACTCGAAAATCCGAGCTATAACGAAGAAGATACGCCATTTGCAAGTTTTACGATAATAAAAGCTTTTATAAAAACTTATTATTTTCCAATTCTGATAAAAATATATAATTACTTTTTATAGAAAGTACATATTTTTAGGATTCCAAAACATTAAGAATCATAATTATTCGATCAATAACGAAGGAGTTATGGATTTTTCATGTTTACGATAATAAATACTTTTATAAAAACAAATTACTGTTCACATCAGAAACTTTTTGGAAAATATGTTAGTTAGATAGAACTTTTAATTTCGAAGATGTGCTTGAAAGAATCGTTAAAATCGGAGTTAAAACGAATAAGATACGACTTTTACGAGATTACGCTAATTAAATTTATAAAAATAAATTTATAAAAGTGCATGAACAGTAAAAAGTAATGTTCATCAGAGGACTTAAAATACTCAAATGTAATATTTTAATATATCTTTTTTATACGAAAGCGTGGACATAAGAAACGTACGAAACGGACTTAAAACGAGAAAGTTACGACATTTTTACTAAGGAAATATTTATAAACATTTTAACTTTATAAATATTATTTCTCAAATACAAATAGATGGTGATGTAGCTATATAGAATTATATATGGTCTTAGTTATTCAAAGTACTTAGTACTCATACGACCTATGATTAATTAGGTTGCATTCGGACATTTTCGTGACGCATTTTCAGTTTGTGATTTACATTGTCGATTCACTCACTCAAGGTGAGTTTATAGCCCCACGTTTTACATTTATAATGATTTACAAGTTTTGGGGTGAGAAACATATGCATGTTTTACAATTGGACGCAAGTGGACATTTTACATTACGATTACGTGTTTGCCTAAGTAGTGATAACCCTTTGAGCCCATTATCATGAACTGTCAATTACTTGTTGTGAGCGCGAATGTTATAAAATAGATCTATTCGGGTGTGACAACCCCGTTCGGGTGATTAGCTATCACTGGGCAAACGAACGTTATAGCATGTCAAAGCAAAGAACGACATTTACAGGAACATGAACATTTACGGTGCTCTGAATAAAGTGGCATACACATAAGTCTACGCAACAGTTTCATGAACTTAGAGTAATCGTAATCATTATTTTATACACACATGAATATTTACGTTGCCTTGAATAAAGTGGCAATACATACTTTGAACAATGGTGGTCCAACTATACTTAACTTTTTGTGATTATTGTATAGGATACAATAATCATACACATCTTTGATTCCAACTTTTATACATACATTTTTTATGACTATTATAACGATTGAAATGGTCATGCATACTTTACAACCATTTGATTTCAACATTCATACATACGTTTTGGTGAACATTTAAGGATTGAAACGGTCATACATACTTTACAAAACTTTGGTTCAACATTTATACTTACAAAAACCTATGAAATCACCAACTTTATGTTGACACTTTTAAGCATGTTTTCCCAGGTGAATTAGATGTTTGGCTTACTTGATGTGCATTGGAGTCTAAACTTTACAAGACTACATTCATGGATTTATACAAACAAATCTCGTTGTATTATTTCAGTCTTACATTATTGATGCAAACTTTGGGACCAACGTTATAACAAATTCAGATTTTGGTTAAATCAACGAGATTATTTTTCAAACGACGCATTTAGAGGTCGTTCTCTCATATATTGTGCAATGTACTTATGAAGTAACACTCCCGGACATAATTCCGCTGCGACCCTATTTTGGGGGTGTTACAGTGAACTTAACTTCTTCCTTGGATTACCAATAAAACAAATGAAAGATGGTATTTTCTTTAATCAATCTAAATATATTAAAGAAATGCTTAAGAAATTTGGCTTAGAAGAATCTAAACCAATGAAAACCCCAATGTCCTCTGATACCAAACTCACAAAGGACGAAGAGTGTGAGTCAGTAGATGGTACCAAGTATCGAGGTATGATAGGTAGTTTATTATACCTAACGGCAAGTAGGCCCGATATCATGTTTAGTGTCTGCCTATATGCCCGCTTCCAAGAGGCTCCAAAAACCTCTTACCTTGAAGTGGTTAAGCGTATCTTCTGATACATTAAAGGCACTACGCACTTAGGATTATGGTATCCTAAGGGGACCGGCATAGAAATAGTAGTATATGCCGACTCTGATTATGCGGGAGATTATGTGGACCGACAGAGCACTAGCGGTATTTATACGTTCGTGGGATGTTGTTTGACATCTTGGTTCTCGAAGAAACAAACCGCTCTTGCTATATCCAATACCGAATCCGAGTACGTAAGCGCCAAAAAGGCATGTCAACAAGCACTATGGATGAAACAAGCTCTTATCGAGTATGACGTTCAACTCGAAGATGTCCCAATCTTATGTGACAATAAAGGCATGATTCACCTTAGCAAAATCCCAGTGCAACATTGTCGAACCAAACACATTAAAATTCGTCACCACTTTCTTCGTGATAATGTCCAGAAAGGACATATCTCAATCGAAAAAGTGCCGTTCGTCGACAACATCACCAACATTCTTAGGAAACCCCTTAAACGTGAATGGTTTAACTATCTACGTCTTGGTTTAGGAATGATGGAACACATTCCATAAATCATATTAGTCCGCTTCTATTTCTTCTGTCTTAATTCTAGTCCGCGTTCCATTCCGTGTCATGACAATTTAACTATTTCATCCGAAACTAGTTAGATAAACTTTATTCGCGAAATGCAAATTAATTAGTCATTCTTCCTCGCAAATCTGTGTCAAAAATTTAAAAGTCCAAAAACCCCTCGCTGAGGGCAACCCCCATATCCCAGGCGGCCTCAAAGCATTTTTGGACGGTGTAACACCCCCATTTTCATATATCAGCGGAAGGGTCATTTGGGGTGCTACGTGTTAATACAATAACTTAAGCATAGAAAATGACTCAAAAGGAGACGCTTTAAACACATTCATTCGAAATAAAAGTTTACATCATAGGTCCCAAATTGTTCATAATTCAT
>BQNB010150413.1:0-11636 GCA_026074375.1 Tanacetum coccineum
GAACTTCCATCTGCTTTGATGATTTGATAATACATCATATTTTCATTCAAAATATGTATCTTCCAGTCAACAATTGGATATTTAGTAGCCAGAGATTCAACATCAATAGCAACATCATCCCTTGGAACTACATCCATACTAGCTCTAAGCTCCTCTTTTTCAGCATCATCCTCCTCTTCTAGCTTCTGTTTCTTGGAACTTTCTTCTTCAGAATCTGCTCTTGGTCTCATTTTAGTGCTTTTTGCTTGTTGTTGACTGTCATCATCCATAGGCTTAAAGTCATCAATCCACTTCTGCTCCTTTTGGTATAGCTTCTGAAGTTATTCTAAAGTCTTATGCTTTAGTTGTTGATGAGTGTATTTTCCTATATGCTTGAGGTAAGTAATCATCCTGTTTTTGACTTGAGTTCTTGTAGGTGGTTTGTTCCTTATTGCCTCTGCTCTTTCTGCTGCCAATTGTTTCTTTCTTCTTTTAAATAATTTTGCTAACAATCTTGCCCTTTCTTTAATTATGTACTTTTCTTGCTCTTCATGTGTTAGTCTTACAGCCAGTTCATGATCAGCATCTATTCTGGCTTGAATTTCATCAAACTCTTCAGCTAAAGCAGCATTAGTAGCTTCTTCTTGCTTTTGTCTTTCTTTTATGCTCTGTCCAACTTTGCTAACTCTTCCTCATGTAATCTTTGAGCTAACTCTGTATCACTTTCAATTTGAGCTAACCCTTGATCCCTTCTTTTTACTTTCACTGGTTTCTCAGGTTCTTCTTTAACCAGTACACCCTTACCTTTGTCTTTTGGATCAATAGTTGGAAGAGGTTTAAGTGTTGTAGTTGATCTGGCTAGTCTAGGAGGTTCTTCTTCATCTCTAAATAGCAACTCCTTTCTCCTTAGCTTTCTGTTCCTTCATCTTTATCAATGTCTGAGCCATTGCCATAGTGGCATCCTCATCATCAAAGGCTGTTGTTGTTGTAGAAGAAGTCCTTGGTTCATCAGTACTAATAGTTACACCAGCAATACTAATTGGTGCACTAACAGTAACTAACCATTGCAGCAGCATCAACTGTCTCCGTCGTTTAATTAACAATTTCCTATGATCATCAAGCTCTTCAAAATCCTTATATTTGAACATTGGCTTTAACTTGTCACTTCTCCTCTCCCCAGTATGGATGCTTCCTCCTATATCCACATCATTCCATAAAGAAGAAGTCTCAACTTGTTCTGTAGTCCTCTTATCTTGGGTGTGAGATGTCTTGGACTTCCTTTTGTCTTTCCAATTCTTGACTCTTCTCTTTAGGGTTGAGATCTTCCACACTTGGAGCATCTTTTCATTTTTCCAATCAAGCACCTGTTTTTGACAGTTTTGTACACCAGAGAAATCATTTCATCTATTTCAATCCTTCCCTCATCACTTCCCAGGTGGTGAAACCTCCTGTAAGAGGTGAATCATAGGGTGTAGGTGGTACATTATCCGTTGAATTCAAAAGTTTTTGTTTCCATCTTCGCTCGCCCACTTCCAGATGTGTAACCTTCTGAGAGAGGTGGTTCATTAGGCTGTTCAAGTACTCTCTCAGACCTAGTCTGAGCAGGAGTACCCCCATGGTTTCTTGGCGCCTAGGACTGCCACCTGTATCCATTCCTATAATGTCAACATTAGACATTGTCGTGGTTTGGGTCCTAATTATGTTATCATTGTCTTGTATTGCATCTAAGCTAGCAATAGTAGTGATAGCCCTTTCCACACTGTCACCCCCTCCTTATGGACAGCCTCATCTGCTCCATGGTCTAGAGGCACACTAGTCTGAGGTAACTCAGTGTCCTTTTTGGTTCTCCTACGTTTTTGAGTCTTTCTTTTTCTTTGATAAGTAGTTAGAGATGGGAGAATTTGCTCAATGTGAGCTTCATGAAAAAAAAATTAAGATATTACAGTTTGGGGTGCTGTAGTTGGAGATGCTTCAATATGAAGTGATGCAATTTGAGGTTCTGAGACATTGGGTTGTGAGGTAGAGGGTGTGGGTTGGGGTTCAGGGTGTATTGCTGAACCTTCACCCTTAGGTGCTTGGTTTTGCACCAACATAGAGGAAAAAGGTAGAGTAATGTTTCCTGAAAAATTAACACTTTTTCTTGCCATATTTGAGAAAACCTTTTTAGTATGGCATGGTGTCACATATGTATCATTAAAAGGTTCTGGTAAATCTTTAAGCTAATTATTCAAAAAGAGTTGTAAAAACAATTGGATACATTAAAACCTTCTTGAATACAAGTCCTTAACATACATCAAAAACAATTTTTGACCGATATTGCTAAACAAATAACTGCTGAACCAATTATTTGAAAACTCATTTCCAAGCAGTTGATTTTGACTTATTGCAAATGAAGGAAATGGTATGTATTAAGGAATTTCCATTGAGTGGAGAAGTGAACTTTTTTGTAAGTAAGTTTATGTTAGAAATTTGTTTTCAATCCCCATCAATGCAAGGTTTTCAACATTTCATCATTTTGTCTGAGGCAAGTTTACACCATCCTCATCATTAAAGAAAGATCACTTCTTCACTGATGATTCGAATAACCATAGCCTTGCCATCAACAATAGCATGTATTTGCTTCACAAAGTTGATTGTTTTGGAAGTAGCAGTGTTCCAAAACTGTTCAATATAAGAAGCATAGATAGTAGGACTTACAGTGAGAGCATAGTTGATGAACTTGTAAGACGGAATCTACAATCTAAGAAAAGATGCATTCTCATACACTCTTGTTGAAACAGGCTACCATAAATGTGTTGATCACACATTCAAATTCAGCCCATTTGTGAGTGATTGATGAAAAAAATTATGGGTTTAAGATCGTTGATAAGAGTATGAGGATTTGTAAAAGTTAATTGAGATATTATAAAGAGCACATAGGGTTTTGATTCGACCGACTTAATAAGCTTGAATATTTTTTAGGAAGAAATCATATAAGGGAAAGAAATATCAAGAATTTTCCAAATCCTAGACCCCTATATGCAAGTTGTTGGCGGAAATATCTCAAACGGTATTATAAAAAATTAATGAAAAACTGTTATGCCTCTAACAGTGAGTACGGGTAACAAGCACATTAAAGTAAGGCTAGCAGTACTTAGTTTGTGCAAGCAGATACTAACTTTCGGTACTTGTAGTTTTGCAACTACCAAGGCCCCAACGGATTGAGAATTCTTTACCAGTTGTCGTATTCCTTGAATAGCCAATCTTTCTTGGTCTGTTAACCATGGTGAATTGATGACCATTTGTTATGTGGTGTAAACCAATCATGTGAAACATCAGCAGTATAAACAAAGTCACCAGCATTCTCACCAAATCAGCATAACCTTCATTAATCAAATAACCTTGAAGCTCTAAATCTGCAAAATGTTAGCTCTAAACATAGAGAAACACAATCCAAAACATCTTGCATATTACTCACAATAACTGTAACTAACAGCATTAACATTTAAGCTTGGCAGTACTAAGTCTCAGTTACCCGTATTAATCCATTTTCTTCACTTGACAGCTCTTGCACTCTATTCTAAGTATCCATGTTGTATAATCCACTGCATTTAACAACAGAGTTCCAATAGCTTATCCCTCACAACAAAGCTTCTTAGCAGCTACAACAATAACAAGACACAAACAGCAATTAGTTGACCTATCCAGCTACTAACTTTTGTACTAGCAGTATAAAGTTTTACCTAGTAGTATCAACTAAGCCCAACAGTATTAAGAAACTTGACATCATATTTACCCTTCAATACTAACTTAAACCTCATTTGTGTATAATCCTCTGTACCTATACACAAATAACCTCCCCTTAATCCATGCTTCAGGGATTAAGCATACCAATGCTTGCTAGCAAAAACTAAAACCTAGTCACATCACAGGCTTTATAAAGAAGATCTGGCAACATTGTAGTCAGTATGTTATCTTGAGGACCATTTCAACAACTTTTCTATAAGAATCTCTAATGAAAGATGCCTAATCTCTATATGCTTTGTTTTTAGAATGGTAGGCAGGATTCTTGACAACACAAATAGCACTCTCATTATCAAACATAAATTTTCTACATAGCAACGAGAATTACCTTGAACAAGAAATGGACAACCACTCTAGTTGTGATTTCTGTCCAAACTGGCACCTGCATAGTCACTGTCTGAAAAAGCTTCCAATATAAAAGGAGAGTCCTTAGGATACCAAAGGCCCAATTTGGGTTGACCTTGGTTGACCCTTAAGATATCTAAAGATTCTATTCACTGCATGCATATGAGAGGTTTTTGGTTGAACTTGAAATCTTAAGCATGCACACACAACAAACATAATGTCTGGCTTGGAAGATGTTAAGTACATTAATGATCCAATCATGGACCTATATAAGTGAACATAAACATCTGTTCCATTTGCATCCTTTGATAAAGTCTTGCGTGTCTCCATTGGAGTTCTTGCTGACTTTACACTAGAAAAACCAAACTTCTTCAAGATGTCACAAACATATTTGTCCTGACTGAGAAATATGCCATCTTTTCTCTGCTCAACCTGCAACCCTAAAAAGAAAGTGAGTTCCCCCATGGAGCTCATCTGAAATCTTTTATGCATAAGCTGCTCAAACTCAGTACTCAAAGACTTCTTTGTAGACCAAAAAATGATGTCATCTACATACACTTGAATAAGTAAAATGTCATTCTTGATCTTCTTGATGAACAAAGTCTTATCAATAGTTCCTTGTCTAAATCTATTTTTTAATAAGTAGGTAGATAAGGTCTCATACCAGGCTCTAGGAGCTTGATGAAGACCATATAATGATTTTTCCACCTTTTACACTCTATTTAGGAACTATAAATCCACAAATCCTAGAGGTTGGCTAACATAAACCTCCTCTTCTATAGTGCCATACAAAAAGGCACTCTTCACATCCATCTGGTACATAGTGAAATCCATAAATGATGCATAGGCTAGAAATAACCTGATTACTTCAATCCTAGCAACAAGAGTAAAAACCTCATCATAATCTATGCCTTCTTCTTGTCTATGACCCTGTGCTACCAGCTTGGCTTTGTTTCTAACAACAATCCCTCTTTGGTCCTTTTTTGTTTCTAAAGACCCACTTAGTACCAATGGCCCTTTTACCATAAGGTAAATCTACTAGTGTCCAAACATTTAGTAGCTTGAACTGAAGAAGCTCTTCCTGCATAGCTTCTACCCAGCTTTCATCATCCAAAGCCTGGGTTACCTTCTTTGGTTCCAGCTGAGAGAGGAAACATGCAAATAAGCAGTTCTGGTAATTTTTGTGATTTGTCCTCTGCTGCTTTAGGATGTAGCTTATCATAGCTTGTTCTCCAGAACTCTTCTTTGTCATGCCCCTTGTTTGAACTGCTGACTTTGGATCTCCAATTATCTGATCTTTAGGATGAATAGAGTGTATTCTAGTTGTGGGAATAGGACTGACAACAATGGAAGGTTCCATGTTGTTGAAATCAGCCTCTGCACCCACAACATGATCAGCATATGGAGTGTTGTAATTGTCCAAAACATCATTATCATAGGCATTGCCAAAAATGCCAGTACTTTGAACTTCAGTAGTATCTTCCAAATCAGGCATGAGAGGATCATCTGGAAGATTAGTGGCATCAATAGAAAAGGATCCACCAAGAGGAACAAATGATGATCCAACAACATTAAAAATTCCTGATTCACTAGCAGCATTAACACCCCTGAATGCATTGGCAGCATTAACTGGTGTGCTAACATTATTAAAACTGTTAATGCTGCTAGCTCTAGGAGCCTTCCTGTGAAGAAGCTCCCTATCACACTCTGCTTCAAACTCTTTTATAATAGCATTTGATTGCTTTGAAGCCTCCTTCTCTTGATTCAACATCTTATCAAGAGTATACCTCATGGCTTGTTCATCCTCACTTGCTGGTTCTTTTATAGTATTTTTACCAGCAGCATCATTAGCTGTATCATCTCCATCCTTTTCATCTGAGCTCTTATAACTTGAAGAGATAGAAGACCATAATGGTAACATAATATATTATTGAGTAGACACATTCTCCTTTCCAGTTTGTCCAGCATCAACATTCTTCTTCAAACCTGTATCACTATTAGTTTCTTGTGGACCTGCATTTTTGTTAGTTTGATTCCCTGCAGTAACTGGTTGATAATTCATAGAATTTGTTAAGGAATCAATATCAAAAATCCAATTAGGTCCTTGTCCTGCAACATTTGGTTTATTTTCAAGAAAGTTTACATGCATATTCTCTTCAACTTTTCTAGTTTTAGAATTAAATACTCTGAAGGCCTTACTATTTACAGAATATCCAACTAAAAACCCCTCATCAGTCTTTCCATCAAATTTTCCTAAAGGGTCTAGGGTATTTAGGATAGTAACAGGACATCCAAAAGGTCTCATGAAACTTATGCTTGGTGGTATACCAAATAAAAGTTCATAGGGTGTCTTATTATGAGGCTTGATCACTAAAACCCTATTCAGGACATAACAAGTAGTATTAACTACTTCAGCCCAAAATGTGATAGGTAGAAGTGAGTCTAATAGCATAGTCCTAGCTGCCTTAATCAGGGTCCTATTGTTTCTCTCAGTAACTCCATTTTGTTGTGGAGTTCTGGAAACACTAAATTCCCTTTTTATCCCTTTTACCCTACAAAATTCATTCATTTCTCTGTTTTTGAATTCTGTCCCATTATCACACCTGATTGCTTTAACCTTATGGTTTAATTGGTTTTCTATTTCTGTTATAAATCTCTTAAGAATCCCACTAGTCTCATCCTTAGTGGCTAAGAAGAAAACCCAGCTAAACCTACTAAAGTCATCAGTCACTACAAGGCAATATGTCTTATGATTGATACTCCTTACAGATGTTGGACCAAATAAGTCCATATGCAAAATCTGTAAGGGTTGGCTGATAGTGCTTACAGGCTTAACCTTACAGGAGGTTTTGTGTTGCTTTCCCTTCTGACAAGCAATACAAATATGGTCATTTTCAAAAATCTTTGAAGGAAGACCTCTTAAAAGGTTTCCCTTCACAAGTTTATTCATTGTTTTAAAATTCACGTGACCCATTCTCATATGCCATTAATTGTGGCGTTTGCAAACAAACAAGTTAAATCTCCAACAGGAACAATATTCTTTAAATCAAAGCTGTACATATTATTTTGCCTGGGAACTCTAAGCAGTACTTGACTTTCATCAAGTATCATAAAATCAGGAGACAAAACAAGACATTCAGTTTCAGTGAAAAGAACACTATTTTTCTTGTCACACATTTGTGAAACAGAGAAAAGATTAAACTTTAGTTCCTTCACAAAATACACATCTTCAAAGTCTAACTTACTTGTTCTTATCTTACCTTTACCTGTTATCTTTCCTCCTCTAGTACTTCCACCAAAGGCAACAAAACCTCCATCAATCTCTTGATAGCCAGTAAGGAAGTCTTTGTTCTATGTCATGTGCTTGGAGCATCCACTGTCAAAGAATCCTTTGTTCTTTAAAGTTTGTTGTGGATTACCCTGCACAAAAATAAGAGAATCAGTTTTTCTTAGGGACCCAAGCCACTACTGACTTGAGTCTGCCTTGTGGATCTATATAATCTACTCTTTTTGAGATCCATGATCCACTATTGTCTTTGGAGACATTGTTTAAATCATCCATTTTGGGTCTCTAAACACAACTTGCTGAGGCCTTAACAGCAGTGACCCCATTTCCCTTAACAACACTAACTGCTTTTTGCGCAGCAGTATTAACACCATTTACTCTGACAACATTAACTTTTTCATTTGAAATCCTGGTATTAGGTGCTGTTGATTTATAAAAAGGTCTTCTAATAGGTGAATGTGACTTATGAAAAGTATTTGTTCTTGATCTTGAAACATTCACTCTATTTCATGGTAGCATAATTACCTGGTCTGGGCAGCACTAGTTGAGCTGCCTGCGCTCTTGGGAGAGCTTTGCTTGACAACACTAACTGGAACTCTTTCAGACCTAGTTAAGACTGCAGATGGAACAAATTTATTTTGATGATTTATTTTCTGAGCATTGTTCCAAACTGGTCTTACTTCCCTATGACCAGTACCCTTTCCCATATCTTTCAAAACAGATTTTTTTGCCATTCTCTTTTCATGAAAATCACTTCCCTATGACCAGTACCCTTTCCCATATATTTCAAAACAAATTTTTTTGCTGAACCCTATTCCTAACCTCAGTTTTTGAGTCATCTTCCCATTCTAATCTTTTCTATCTACCTTAGGATTTTGAGTGAACATCCTAGGTTTATCAGCTTGTTTATCAAATTTAACAGGTTCATTCTTAGCATTAGTAAACTTAATTTTTTTTAAAACTAGGTTTGACTGTTGTTTATAAATCCTTAGGCTCAAATACATCCTCATTATCACTAACCCATTCTTCAATAAGAACTTCACTAGACCTAACAAATTTAGCTTTAGGCATTTCTACACTAATAGTGCTAGTTTGAGAGACACTTGCTTCAACTTTAGACACACTAGCACTAGTCTTATTTGTTGTAGGCCTATAAACAGAATCATCCAATCCTACAAAAGATAAATTAGCTAATGGAGGCATGTAGTTCCCAGTAAAAGGAGGGGGAACTTCATGATATCCATCACCCTTCTTGAACCTATCATTTGTTTGATTGTCATCCCCATCACTTGAATGACTATCAAATACACTATTAAACAATTCACTACCACTTGAATCATTTTCATTCATTTGATCTCCATATCCCAGTCCAGTCTTATCTTTAGCACTCAGTTGGCTATTAATCAGCTTATTTAAGTTTTTAGAAGATGTTTCAAACTGTTCTAGTTTAGCTTTTAAATCATCTTTTTCTCTTAAGGTTTCATCTAACTGATTTTTAAGTCTAGTGATAGCATTATCTTTATCTTTTACTTCAAATTCTAAGATTGCAATCTTTTCTTCATAGACAACTTCATTTTTTTGATGAATAATTATCTGTACCTCTATAGATTCTAGGCCTAACTGATAAGCTACAATTTATAGATTATACTTATTAAGAATTTGTCGCTGCTCATCAAATTGTTTTTGAAGTTTTTCAAATGTTTTAACACAGTCTTTAGAACAAGATTGTACCTCTATGTCAGAACCTGGGGGACTTGAAGTGTAGGACATGAGAGCAAACTCAGTTGGTTCATCTTGAGTCATATAACTCCAGTCATATCCCAATCCATCTTGAAGAATTAAAGCATTGTCCTATACAACCAATGCATCAGAGGTCTTCACCTGTATAGTCCTTCTGGTGTTGTCCCTGCTCCTAAACCTTGCATCTCCATTCCCGTTCCCTTGATTTCTAGGTGCTCTACATTCTCTTGCAAAATGGCCTCTTCTATGACAGTTAAAACATTCAACCTTGGTTTTGTCAAAACCTACAGGTTCTTTGCTATTGAAGTTTAACTTCCTTCCAGTGTTCTTATAAAATCGCTTTACCCTTATAGAAAGCATGGCCACCTGCCATTTAAGGTCTATTTCTTCCAAATCATCATGATCAATCTGCTCTAGGTCTTCATCATCCAGTTGTGGAATATTCGACTGATTAGCAAAAAATGAGAACATCAGTTCATCAGCATATGATGCTTGTCCCTGAGAACTATGGCCTGCTGTAGTAGAAACACCATTAGCAGTATTAACTTCATTACTGCTGCTAGTGTCTTCCGCAGAGAGAAAGGCCACATTCTGGGAGTTTGAAGATGATCCAAAGGAACCTTTGATGTCAGCTTCAAATACTTTTAGGTTATTGTATAAATCATCAATATCCATGTCATCTATACCATCTCTGTTTCTCATAATTAAAGCTATGTTATTCCATGATGAAGGTAGAGCCCTTAAGAATTTTTGATTTGCATCTTCATTAGAAACAGCTACACCATGAACTTCAAGTAGGCTGATAAGTTTTTGAAACCTATCATATGCTTTGTCTAGGCCTTCTGTGTCAGATACAGAAAAGTTTTCAAAGTGTTGCTTTAAGACATTCTTCTGCATCTTTTTAGACTCAACATTACCACCAAACCTACTCTTGATTGCAGCCCATAAAGTATTTGCATCATTTATTGCATGGAACCTCAGTTGATACTCATCAGGAATAGCCAAAAGCAAAATGCTTTTAGCTATTCTTTCTCTTTGTCTTGCTAATATTGCTTGAGCAGTCTTTGGAGGTACTTTAGTTCCAACACCATTTTCATCTTTTGTCATTTATATAGGACCATCACCATTCAAGATTACTTTCCACATACTATAATCTGTGTTAGTGAGATACTGCTCCATCCTCATGCTCCAAAGGGTATATTCACCTTTCTTGAGCATAAGAAGCTTTACAGTAGACACCATTTGAGGAGATTCTATTGGTGTCATTTGTGGTGCAGGTTCTTCAGCAGACATTGTGTATTAAAGGTAGAGATCTTTTTCTAACAGATCTGATAGAATTTTTCTTATTCAGAGTTTCTCAACAAGCTCTGATACCACTTGTAGATCCCAATGAACAGATCTTTCTAGCTTGTTAAAGCTTAGTTAACCTGGATAAATCCAAACTAACAATAAGAGAAACTATGATTGTAAATACTACAAGTTATGCGGAATCTAACTTGTAATACTAAGAAGAACAATGAATACTAAACTTTGAATATATTGATTGCAAATATTCTGCTTAGGTTACAGAATAACTAACTATGAGATTTGTGATTGATGTGTATCTCTAACTATGCTGTAGGGTTCCTTTTATACACTAAGGAAACCCTAATGGGCTTACAAAACGCGTACAATGATAATGCATATCTATTCCTAATTTAACTCATGCATATCATAATAGCAGTACTAATTATATAAGACTAACAACACTAACTATTAACTAACAGTACTAACTAAACTGGCAGTACTAACAATGTACTGGCAATAGTAACTAATATAACTAACAGTACTAATGACTTAGACTGTTTTCACTTTTTACGAATCTTCAGCAGCAACACTAATCATCACCAACAATATCAAGTTGAACTAGTAGTACTAACCTGTAGAAGTCTATAATTCCTAACAATTAGATAGTTGGACAAGTGCTAAATCATATTCTCGATACCTAAACCATAAAAGTCGATATTCAGAGGAGAAAAAGAGCAGAAGAGGTCGAGCAACGTTATTAATTCCATAGAAGACATCGTGTAATTCCATATACTTTAGTAATCGTTCAGTTTTTGGTATTATTCGTTAACTCGGTTAGTTTACCTTGGCTAAATAATTGCTTTTGTATTTATTATGACGTTTAAAGGCTAATACCTTCAGGTATTAGCCATTATTATGAAGATCTGAATGTTTGGTATTTGTTTATCTCGATTTCTTGATTTATTATTGAATGCTTGTTTATGTTTATCAAGTTATACTTGTTTACGCGCTTTTGTATGCGACCTACCATTCAACTGGATCTAGTGATACGGACCAAGTAATCTAGAGTCTGGGATAACTTTCCATATAGTAATTTATACATCTAGAATCATAGGATTACAAATATTATCCTACTAAATCTGTGTCTAGGATACGCTTCGGGGTTAACTAGTTAATTGGATATTGCCAATGGTTTATTGATCGTGTTGACTAGAAG
>BQNB010150414.1:0-16037 GCA_026074375.1 Tanacetum coccineum
ACGAGGGAACTATCGAAGAAATTATCTGGAATTATTATGATCGTGAAGATGGTGAAACTACACCGAGATTTGAAGTATAGTTATCAAAAAAAGTGAAAAAAAGAGAAAAAAAAGAGAGAAAGAAAGTTTGAAGATAATTGTTTCGCTAAGAGCATTACCGAAGGAATTACACGAAGGATCGATTATTCATTGATACGTCTAAAAAATCAACGATGTAGAGTATTGTACAAAGTGGAAGATATCGCCACTTACCTTGTAGAGTATGTAAAGTTTTGGGATGATTGGGAAGTTGACCGTTGTGGGAACGCCAATTTAGGTTGTTGTTTTTTATCGATGATCAAGACGTTGTAAATAATTATGTCTTTATCATGGTAACGGTCAGGAAGTAAGTGTCTAGCAACTTGTATCTTAAGTCTTAATCTATTTGTTTATTGATTTTATTTAACAACAATTTACTTCCCTCTCACCTGATGATTAGCCACTGGTTTTACGCGAATGAGGATTCATACGAACATGCATGTCTATTCCGTCGTTACGGCCATGTATGCATGTCTTGTACCTCGTTGGTTTATGACTTTTGGTGAAAGTTAGAAGGTTCCTACCCTATATCATTCTTCATCCTAACCGTTGGTTAAATTCGAATGGGGATGTGATCGAACACTCATGTCTATCCCGGCGATTCGGGTGTGTATGTGTGCTTCAGCTGCCTTGTTGGAATGGTACTTCTGGTGAAAGATTGTAGAATGATCAACCGTACGCCTTTCCATACAAAAACCCATATTTACCTTTATAAACTTGTTACTCCTTGGCTTTAGTGGTGGAGATGTGTATCCTTGCCAAGCTTATGATAGAATACTCGTCACGACCGAGCAATTGAGTAAATTAGTTACATGTTACAACATAGATTAGTTGAGTGATTTGAGTGTTTTCATCTTCCTATTTCGTGAGGTGAACGTCTATTTTATAGCATCATTTATCCCACGATATTAACCCATTTTTATAGTTATTGCAAAGAATTGTTACTTAATCGTTTATATTTGAGAATTACAGTAATTATGAAGTAATTGGTGGAAGATAGCAAAAGGTGCACATTTTGGAGCTTAAATGAAGATATTTTGAGGATTACTATTCTAAAGACCAATACGCCGTATCCATCAAGGAAGATACGGCGTATCCGTTCCTGCATGCACCAAAGACCACAAAAGAAATAAGACCAATACGCCGTATCCAGAGGACTCAATACGGCGTATTCAAGATATGGAATCAATATAATATTCTAGAAGATATCAGACATGGTCCATACTCCAAGAAATCCCCAATACGCCGTATCCATCACTTGGATACGCCGTATCCAACCGACTTCCAGACCTTACAAATAGAAAACTCAAAAATAAGTTTTATGTGTGCTAAATCATATTCTCGATACCTAAACCACAAAAGTCGATTTTCAGAGGAACAAAAGAGCAGAAGAGGTCGAGCAACGTATTCAATTCAATAGAGGACAACGTGTAATTCCATATACTTTAGTAATCGTTCAGTTTTTGGTATCATTCGTTAACTCGGTTAGTTTACCTTGACTAAATAATTGCTCTTGTATTTATTATGATGTTTGAAGGCTAATACCTTCGGGTATTACCATTATTATGAAGATCTGAATGTTTGGTATTTGTTTATATCGATTTCTTGATTTATCGTTGAGTGTTTGTTTATGTTTATCAATTTATACTTGTTTACATGCTTTTGTATGCGACCTATCATTCAACTGGATCTAGTAAAGCAGACCAAGAGGATCTAGAGTCTGGGATAGCTCTCCAAATAGTAATTTATACATCTAGAATAATAGTTACATAAATATTATCCTTCTAAGTCTGTGTCTAGGATACGCTTCGGGCTTAACAAGTTAATTGGATATTACCAATGGTTTATTGATCGTGTTGACTAGCAGGTAACCTGAATTAATTCAACAAGTAACGTTCTGATTCCATTGGATAGTTACACAAGTGGACTACTAGTGTATAGATTGCTGTTAAGCAGTAAGTGGGTAAAGTCTCTATGAGTTAGGGTTTAACAAGATCGCCATTTCTTTAATCCCTAAGATAGATTATAATCAGTAAATAAGGATGCTTTATGTGGATGCTTTAATTGTGACAGAATTAATGTGTCTATATCTTAGGAAGGTGTAACGCCTAAGTCTAAGAATGATATGCCACCTCGAGAGAAGAAATCATTGCACTAAATAAACAAACCAACGTTCTAATCAGATTAATAATGGTTAATATAGTTTTCTTATATAAGGTTCGACCGCTCTTTTATCTTTTGTCTATTAGCTTGCGTGGGTAACAGTGTCTTGAATTGATTGTAGTCACCAACCAAACCATGCCAGACTCTTATGATGAAACCCCCCCCCTTTCCATTAGAATTAGGATTTAGACTGACATAGGTTTAGCATAGGTTTAGAGTAGAATTAACATAGATTAGATAACCAAGATACTAATTAAATTGATAGATTTAACCTCGCTTCAAGTATTCGAAACCCTACTTACCATGAAACCACTACCGATCGGGTACACTACCCGTTAAAGTGTTGTTTTTGGTTGAGTCGGCAAAATATAAATTTAAAACTTAAATCATCTTAAATATACCATACAATGATAGCACATCAAGTTTTTGGCGCCGTTGCCAGAGAGTGAAAATTTTTCTTGATTTTTATTTGATATTTTAGTTTTTAACATTAGATTAGATCTAACCCTTAGGATTAGTGTAATTTAGATTAGTGTATATTCTTGTATATTCTGTATATTTTGCATATTTGTCTTTAATTGTTTGCTTGTATATATTAGTGTTTAATTGTTTGCATATTTAATTGTTTTTCTTAAATACACTGTTCGGGTCGATAATTGAATATTGTGTATCCACTTCCATCGGATACGGCGTATCCAGTTCTCTGTCCAATACAACGTATTCATCTCAACAGATTAATACGGCGTATCCACTTCCATTGGATAGTCAAGAAACTTAATGACGTTATGGGGCTTTTCACACGGCTTGATAATACATTACCTCGGTACCACACCTACCATCTCATAATTAAAGAACTACACTTACCATTGAAATTAAACCACGGTGCATACTTGGGCTTAAAGAATGGTAAACCAATCTAATCGATCGCTGGTGAAAAACGAATGTTTCAATTACACGAATTAGATGAACTTAGACTCTAAGCCTGTGAAAACTCTCAGCTGTATAAGGCAAGAACCAAAGTCTGGCACGATAGAAAACTAAGAATGAGAAAAGAATTCAAACATGGAAAACAGAGGTTTCTGTTTCACTTCAAAAGGCTTATAGATGCAAACAACTGAAACTCAGATCTCGTTGGCTAGGACCATACGTAGTAAAACATCAATATCCATCCAGATATGTTGAACTCTATAGAAAAGATGGAAAAATATTTATTGTTAATGGCTATCGACTCAAACTATAAGATGAAGAAGAAGATTATAATGACCAAAGGGAAGCAGTTACTCCCTTCTTTCCTAAAGAATGACTCACCAAGTTTGAGTCTAGCTAACGACTCTTTTAATAATTAGCGCTTCTCGGGAGGCAACCCGTGCTTCACTTAAGTGTGGAGGAGTCCCTCCTCCATTCTTTCGTTCATATCCTTTATTTGTTTTCTAAAAAAACAACAAAAATTTTTTTTTGTGTGCTTTTGTGTATTTAATTTTATGCAGGTAATATAGCTTAATGATTTGGAAAATTATGAAGTCGGCTCAAGGATAGCTCTCTCACAGCTATATATCTCTATGACCCGGGAAGTATCGTTTTCCTTTAATTTTCCCTATTTTATCTCTATTATCAGTTATCACATTGAGGGCAATGTTCAACTTAAGTGTGGAGGAAAGCCAAATAGGAAAAATTAATCATATCCCTCCATGTTTGCCCTTTCAAAAAATTTACCAACTGATACTTTCAAAAATCTATACTTTTAAAATTAAAAAATGCTCTTAGTAAGGCAAATCCAACCGGATTGATATTTTAACTAGCACAAAATCAACCCACCTAAAATTGTGAGAATTATTAAGCCTTTAGAATATTCGGGTACCCACCTTTGGTACCCAATATAATTGATGCCTTAAGCTTGTTTGAGTTAAGGAATGAGCAATCATATGTATCCATTCGATCGTTATGGATGTGTATATGTGGTTTTGTCGCCTTTTCTGGAACAATGGTATTGGTTGATAATTATATATGAGTGAGCCGGTAATTTAGAAGCTCTAGAACTTGTGATTGATCGCCATATACTAGACAGAAGCCTGATTAATCATATGAATCTGTAAGTTTATGTTCTTGTAAGCACTCCCTTTAGTGCTAAGTTGCTGAAATACCTAAGTAAAAAGTCAAAGTTGAAAGATGAAGTTCTGTGCCAAGCCTTAGTTATTATTATATGTGATCTCGATAGTAAAAAAATGTGTGTAATATATATAGAGTTCAAAGAAATAAAGGCTTAAGTTTCGGCACATGAAGATTAGTATATGCTCCCGCTTCAGTATCAAGTTTCACCCTTCGGTTAGGTTTAAGTGTCAATTACAAGCCTATGGTAGCTGTCTAGATTATGTCTGTGCAAATTGAGTGTCTTCACCAAAAAAAATATAAAACCCTATATGAGTGAACTGAGTGAATTCTAAATCATAACTAAACCTGTAAACACTTGTAAAATCCAAATTATCTCCACGTCAAGTGTTTACAGGTTTATATAACTTTTCAGGCTTAGTTGTCAATGCCTTAAAAGTTATATAAACCTGTAAACACTTGTAAAATCCAAATTATCTCCACGTCACGATCAATGATTTTATTTTCTCGTTTTGATTGCTTAAGGGCAAAAGCAACAACTAAGTGTGGAGGGATTTGATAACGCCCAAATTATACATGTTTTCAGTGGCGTTATTTGTATATATTTAATCATTTCTCGTGAACTTTCGATACTTAATAGCATGAAATATGTACCTATAACAAAGGTTCACTTGAAGATATCCTGAGCTCAAACACAACAAAGATCGAGTAATTATACTTCGGAAATACTATATACAAGAAAAGATACAAAATCAAGCTCAAAAGTGCAAATGTGCGCCGCACTTATCCCTTGTGCGCCGCACTTCCTCTCAAGTCAATGGAATTAAAGACTTAGTCAATTGAACGCATTAACTCTACAAGTACGCCGCACAATTTCTTGTTGCACCGCCTCTTATCCTATTGACAATGAAGAAATAAAATGGAAGAGCTTAAATGCTACTGCTTTTATCCCACGGTACGCCGCACAATTTCTTTTTGTGCGCCGCACATTTTTTCACTATAACATTTAATTTCCTCTTGCATTTAACTCACCAAGTACACCGCATAAATTTCTTTCGTCCGCGCACTTTCACCCCTCATCAAGCTATAAATAGAGGCCAAATTTTTTTCAACAATTCATTAATAATCTCTTCTTTCCATCCATTCCTCAACTTACACAAACTATCTCCCGCTATAACCCTTCTACACAAGTTTCTTTAAGTGTATTAAACACAATTCCTTTGAAGAACTCAAGATCAAACAATCCAAGAACGGGGAAGAATTCATACTAGTTAGTGATAATATGAGATGGTTATTAAATCAGTTATGTTATGACTCCTTAGCAATGAGAGGCTAAATATCTCATGACTACTCGGTGATGTTATGATAATGAATAAGCGTTTAGTATGATCGTGATCTCTTTAATCTCAAGCTTATGTTGCAATCCTATTATATCCTATCTTATCAGTTTTGCTTATCAATCTTAGATTATATAATCATATCGGTATAGGTCAGATAGACCAGTTATGATCTTTGTGGCTTTTAAAGAATTTGGCTATGATCTTTAATGCTGTGTTTGAGAAATCCACTTTCGTTAAAGTGATGAAGAAAATAAGCTTTGATATATTGAAATAAAAAACCTATTTCGGGGTGTGACACATTTGGTCTAGTAGTTTAACATAAATATAAGTCTTGAAGTTAATCAAGTTAATTTGTGAAACGTTTTCTGACGAGAAATCCTTTTTATAATAGTTAAGAGGTTCCATCTCGAGGTTCTTAATTATTTTCGAAATCACTTTACCGGAATTATTTTCAAACTATCCAAGTAGTATCTTTATTTTATGGTAAAAAGTTATTTACAAATTGTTAAAAGTTTATCCTCTTCTGATTATTTGATAAATACAATCAAATCTACTTTTTACCTGTGACGAACCGATTCTTACCTTAAAAGATTTATTAATACAATATGTGGGTTATACTTTGACCCGTGTGTTTCCCTATAATAAAATTGGTATTTTCAGTCATTATAAATTTAAAGCTTTTGAAACACATCAGATGCGGTGATCCAAATTATCTTATTGGAGAATGTCCAAACCCACTAAAAGATAAGAACCAAAGAGCATTCGTAGGAGGTTCTTGGAGTGATAGCGGTGAGAGATGATGAGAAGGCTAGATGATAAGTGTCTCGTAGCTCAAGCATTAAATGAGGTATGTTTTGATTCCTTTTACTTTAGTGATGAAAATGCATCAATAGTTGATCTTACTTTAGATAATGAATATGATAGAGTGTGCAAGATGAGTTTAAAAATAATCACTAAGAATAAACAACTAATGCTATTCAGATATAGTTTAGAAAATGAGCTTAGTGAATTAAAATCAAAATTGACTACACTCGAGAAAAACAAAGGAGTTGATCTCGAATGTACAAGCTGCCAATCACTCAAAGTCGACAACGAAAAACTTAAAGAAGAAGCTCTTAAACTAACTAAGTTTGAAAACAGACGTACCATTGTTAAATGAAATGTTGAGTAATCACAAACCCTCCAGTGATAAATTAGGTTTAGGGTTTAAATCATGTCAAGCATAAACTAGTAAATCTAAGGAAATGAAAAATTATGAAATTAGAAGAAGAACGTCCTTGGTGGTGCGTCCCCAATAACTAATGGGCCGCGGCCACATTAAGTCCAGTAGGCCCATAAGCAATAAACGGGCCGCTCTGTCGTTACTACCAAATTCTAAAAAATATGTCTATTCTCTTATCAAAATCCATTTGGGTTCCTAGACTAAAACACATAATGGTAACACAATTAGTTAAGATTCCCCGTTGCGAGTGATATGAGGTCAATACAATTTTTGTTAATAACACGGTTTCATCCCCGGAGTTAGACTTTATAAACATTATTTGAGAATCCAAAAACTCCACCACCTAGGAAGACTCGTCATATAATCTTTATCCTCGTTATAGGACCACCGCAACCAAAAAGGAATGTTGGTCGACAAAACCAACCTCATGGTTTTCCCGTAACTTGGATATGTGTCCTCCATTTCCACATCCCCAATCAATTGCATCAAATGCAAGGGATGTTTAGCACTGACAACTTTGGACCCATGAGATATTAGGTATCAAATGTTTGAGTTATTGTCTTATATAAATAGATATGCCTTAGAGTCGACTTGGAACCCGTATTGAGTAATTAAAGGATAACGGATGCTTATTTCACATGAAGGGTTTTTGAAAGCTCTTCTCAACTCCTACAAGAGCTTATAACAAAAGGTAATATAAAAATTTTTGGTAGTAATCTTCGCGGTAACATCATTGGCAAAGGTATGATTTCTAATGACTCTCTCAATATAGATAATGTAGAACATGCAGATAACTTAAGATTTAACTTGCTAAGTGTAGGACAAATATGTGATAATATGTGTAGAGTAACTTTATTTGAACATGATTGGTGAAATCACTAAGGACAGAAGCACGGTTTCGGTAGTCTTGGTATTAGGAATAAACGGCTATCCTTTATTACTTGATTGAAATTAGGAAATAAGCCAATAAGACAAAATTTGTCTTGCAAACGGATTGATGAAAACTCCTCGTTGTGGCATTAGAGATTAGATCGCGCTAAAAGCATCTCAATTCAATCGTTTAGCTTACTATGGGAATTAGTTAGAAACTTACTAAGCTTAAGTTTGATCAACACTTCTCGTGTTTGCTTAACAAATTAGGAAAACAAGCCCACACTAGTCACAAAAGTCTAAGAATTATAGTCTCAACGACTAGATGCTTAGAATCCGTTCATATAGATATCTCAGGTCATCTCACGTATGGAGTTATCAGAGGAAAACGTCTCTGACACCTGAGTCATAGTAGATGACTTATCTAGGTATACCTTGGACAAGATTTCTTAAGAAAAACCTTGAGGCTTTCGAGCTATTTGAAATCTTAGTAGAAAAATTAAAAAATCATTAGGTTGTGAATTAGATGTCAATTTAGAGGACCACGGTAGAGGATTTGATAATGAAGTTCGCCAATTTGAGACGTTTTGGTCAATGTCAACGGGGATTACACATAACTTCTCGGCTCACGCATCCACAATCAAATGGCGTATAGAAAGAAAAAATAGGGACACTACAATAAATAAGTAGAACCATGTTTATGAACATTTCGTTACCACAAGAAGTTTTGGGACTTTGTAAAGCTGTAATACTTCAACATATATCCTCAACCGAATCCTAATTAGAGTCATCTTAGGTAAAACACCTTATGAACTCTTGAGAGGTAGGAAAACCCACTCTTGATTACTTTAGAGTGTTTAGAAGAAAGTGCTTCATCCTAAACACCAAAGACTACCTCACTAAGTTTGACCTAAAGTCATACGAAGGTGTCTTTTTAGGTTACTCCCAAGATAGCAAGGCCTAAACATCATTCCTAATCATAACGAAACTATGATAAAATGAAGATCACTTAACGTGACATTCGATGAAAACTCTCTGTCCGCCTCTAAGACATCAACTTGGTGGATGATGACTTAGATGAAGTAGAAGCAATTAAGGTTACCAAAAAGAAAAACTTAGAGAATGACATTGAGGATAAAACTTTAGAAATTAACAAAATAGTCAATATTAAGGAATTTAGGAACCATCCATTAGAAAATGTCATAGGAAATCTTAACCAAAGAACTCTTAGGTCACAAGCCCAAAACCAAAGTAACTTTTTTGTTTTTTATTACTATAGACCTAGAATTGGAATGATTGCCTTAATAGATGAAAGTCAGCATAATCGCTACTGCAATAGAATTAAATCAATTAATTGCTAACGATGTTTGGGAGTTAGTTACCACAACTAAGAATATGACAATCATAGGAATAAGTGGGTGTTTAGAATAAGTTAGCCGAGAATGGTGTTGTATTTCTGAAATAAGTAGAGTTAGTTGATCAAGGTTATTATAATCAACAAAAGGGACATCGATTATGTTAAAAACTTATGCCCACGTTGCTATCTAGACCTTGGTCTATCTATAATAATATAGCTTATGCTTGTGCCCTTAGATTTTTAAGCTATTTTAAATGATGTAAAAGTGCCATCCTGAACGGTTTAATCATATGGGGAGGTATCAATGGTTTTTTTGCACAACCTCCAGGATTACTCTGATTTTGAAAATCTGGATTCATGTTTATAACTAAAGAAGCTTTATACGGTCTTTAAAAAAGCATCCAAAGATTGGTTACTATGATAGATTAAAAGTCTTTCTAATTAAATATGAATACAAAATGGGAATGGTAGATGGAACCTTTGCCCTCTTTGATATTTCATTTATAGTCCTTTGACTATTTGATTTTTGTCAGTTTATTCAGATTTTTATACCGTGTTGACGGTGGTGATTTTATGAGATATGTGATGATTTGAGGTTTATTATGATTAATAATCCCTTTTGGAAGGTATATTGGTGTTTATGTGTATTCGGTTGTTTGCACCCTGGTGAATTTTGAGAATGCTGAAAAACGACAGTTGACACGTCGTTTAAAATCCAGATGAGTTTTGAAGGGTGTAAAGTGAAAATACGTCGTGTAAATACTCTAGGTTAATAGAAAGGTATTTTTAAAGTGAATAAAAATGCTAATTAACTTTGGGGTAAATTTTACGGTTGAGTTTTACGAGTATTTAAGTAGATCCGACGGGATACGTAAGAAAGGCTGAGACCCCCAGGGATACCATCGGCCGGTCAAAAGAAGAATAGGAGTCAGGGTGGTCTTAATTTTAGCTACCTTGTCAAAATGTAAATAAGACTGCTTTTCTTATCCTCAATTTTTACACATAGGTTCATTTTCAAATCAAAAAGAATATCCTCTACCTTCTTTTTTTGTGTTCGTCCGGCACCTACAACACAACAATCTTATAAAAATTTTTGAAGTTTCATCAAGAATAACATGACAACATTAAATATTTGGGGTGTTGATTCTGTGTTTGGGTATTCATTTAAACAACGTTTAGGTTGTCCGGTTCGTCTATGTTTGTCAAATAATCTACAATTTTGAAGATTTTCTTGTAATTTTTCAAATTTAATTTCCGTTTGTCATTTTGGGTTTATTTTGGTGCATAGATGTTAGTTATACAAGTTGATCGTAGTGAAAATCAATTTTTGGAAACGAAACGGAAGATTTAAGGGGTGTTTGGTTCGTGTAAAAAAGCTAAAAGAAAAAGAGGATTTTTTGTATTTATGATGTTTTTGTGGTAGTGATGTTTGAATAATATCTTGATGTTGAATGCTTATTTTTTACTAGTAGCTTGTTGGCTTATTCGGGCTTATTTTTAAGCTATTTCTTGCTTATTAGGCTTTATATGCCACGTTGTAGAAATTCCAAAATCTCTAAGGAAAGTGATTTTGATTAATTTTTTGTGGTTTTATGGCGTTGTTGTGGACCATTTTGAGGCTTATGGTAGTAACCAAAAAGCTGATACGTAGCTTAATAGCTTATTTAAAGCTATTTTATTATTTTGGGAGTTTATGGGGACTCACGGCCCCAATAAAGTATAGATTGAGGACGCGGCTTAAGGGGAGGGCTTATTGTGGTTCGGATTATTTCTACATATAAGTATATTATATATGTAGATGGACCTTGGTTTTGGACTTATATATGTCCTAATGGACCCTTGTTGAGCCTTAAGGCCCAATAAGCGATATGGTAGTAGTTATGAGATTTTTGATGACTTTTGAAATTGGAGAATGTATTTCGAGTGTAAATTGATACGATATTTTAGGAAAAACGTGTTGGTAAGCGTTAACGATTGAGATTTTGGAATTTTGGCGAAAAGTGTCAAATTTGTGAAAAATGTGAAAAATAAGGTTTAAAACTTTGGAAAACATTGTATAACGTTAGAGTCATGTCGAATAATTTCATTAAAAAGTTTGATACTTAGAAAATTTCTTAAAAAACCAATGATTTTTTTATTTTAATAATAAAAATAATATTTAATTATTTTATTATTTTTATTTAATAAATTCGAATAAATGACGATAAAATATAATTTTTCTCTAACTTCTCTAAAGTGTTTTATTATGACGTAATCGTTTCATTTGCAACAGTATAATGGATATTTTGAAGTGACTTAAGGTGTACCGAATGGAACTTGTAAGAATTATTTTTAATTAATAATTTATAAATATTTATTATATTATCTTATTCTATTTACGCTAAATAGTCTATAAGTATGTACTTATCGAGGAATGAGATTGAATATGATTGTGGAGTTTAAGTCGTAACCATCACACACTAAATTTTATTGTGGTATATTGTACACGCATCTAACTCTAGGCATCAAACGTTGTGATGATTGTTTTGGAATTTAATGATTAAATTGGGGACATTAACTGGAACTAGGTCGTGTGGAGGGTTACGTCTCTTGAGGATTTGTCGTTGAATTTGTTGGTGGATTGAGATTTGGTTGCTAAAGACTTGCTTGAGGTGAGTTCTCGTAGCCCCACTTTTTACTGTTTTTCCGTTGGGGGAAAATGATACTCAAATGTGTTTTGAAATATTTTGAATTGATCTGTGCGAAATGTGGTTTTGTTTTTGGGACAAGTTATGTGCTTATGACTGCTATGTGAATATTATATGATGCATGATTGTTTGGATCGGATGGGTACGCCTACCCAGTGTTTGTGAGATTATTGGATCGGATGGGTACGCCTACCCAATATTTGTGTGATTATTGGAGCGGATGGGTACGCCTACCCAGGTTTGTGTGTGGTCATGCCCTAATTTTAGTGCTCCAGCTGGTAGGCCCTTTAGGTGCGTAAGTGACATATGGTTATTGATTAGCGGTGATGCTAAGGTTGTTTGCATATATTCACTGTCATATAGCACTATTGTCCATTGTTGAAATATTGGCACAACTTTTGGGTTTAAGGTCAAACCTACGAGCTCACCAACATTATTGTTGACGTTTTCGAGTATCATTTTCAGGTGAAGTGAAAGAGAGTAGTTTAGTGATTGGATAACAGATCTTAGGAAGTATCCGTGTGGAATTTCGTTTGAGTCTTGCCTACCTTGTTGTTGATTTTAGGTTTTGGATGTTTTGGAATAAAGATTTGGATTATGTGTGCTCATGTGTGGGCATTTTGAATTATTTGTAAGAGGTTGTGGAGTTTAGTTGCGTTTGAGACATCAATTGAGTTTTGTTCAATAGGTTTATATGGTCTTCATAGCACTTGGAGTTTATGCAATGTAGTTTTCTCTATTTTGTATCTTGTATTATGATTGATCATTATGTTGCATTCCCGAGTTTCCGCCATTGTCGGGGTGTGACAGATTGGTAATCAAAGCCAAGGTTATAGAGAACTAGGTGGATTGGCCTAGACTATAACCTAAGATCCGTCGTTTAGTTGCGTATAGGATCTATGTGCGTGGTGTTCCGCTTCTGTGTGCCTTTGTGTGTTCCGCGGTTTGTTGCCCTTAGTTTTATGTTGACCTCATTGAATTGGGTGGGCTCTTTATTGGAATATGAATGGGAAAGAATGCGAATATAAGTACGGTGGAGGCCTTCGTAAATATAAGCGTATCACAACCTCAGTAGTACTTAGTAATGTTGTTTCACGCCAATCGATGTTGAACACATGTAGGGTGGTGCTTATGTGTGTATCGGTACTATATAGTTTAAAATATTTATATATATATTTAGTCTTTCCCACTTACCTAACGCTTGCTCATTGTTTTCCCTCGTATAAGATTAATGCAGTTCATAGATGGGACCCGACGTGTTGGCTGGCCTAGCTTGCCCCGAATTATCACATAGGAGGGGGGAAGGGTGAAAACGGGCTGGTTGAGGTGAAGGGGTAGTACGACCTAGGGAACGGTAATGATGAGCGGGTTGAGGGATTTGAATGGTCAAGGAAATAACTAGGGTTTGGGAGCTAATGGGGATGTAGAGGGAGTCAATGGGAATGTAGAGGGAGCCAATGGGGGTGCACCCGACTTCTCGATGATATTGCAGAACCTCTTACCCGCCATGCTAGCTCAGGTTAGTAACAGAGGAATATTGGAAATCAGAAATGGTAATGTGGTTATGAGAAACGTTCAGGAGAACTCATATTAACTGTTGGGGATTGTGTTAGTAAATGGCAACCGGGTAGGTTGTTCATATAAGGAGTTCTTAGCTTGGACCCGAAGGAATTAATTGATACTAAGGGAGGCTTTTTGTAGTTCTTACTCATTTGATTTTGGAATTATAGGACACGTACAAGATATGATGTGGTTGTAGTAATGACCAATAAGTAAATATATATGCTGGTTTCATTTGTGGGTAAGGCTTTAAACGTGGTGGAACTCTCAAATCCGCACGCTAAGCCGGGAAGTTGCTGTTTGGTATGTCATGGAATAACTTTAAGTTTATGATGATATAAGAGTTTTGTCCTAGTCATGAGATGCAAAAGTTGGATCTGAGTTGTGGAACTCACGCCATTGTTGGGTTGGCACGTTACTGCATATACTGATAGGTTTCAATGAGTGGTGAGGTTAGTTCCTAACTTGGTAACTCCTTAGCTTAGAGTCTGATGATTGATAGTATGTTGTATGGCCTTGGCTCCACTAAATCTGTGGGATGGTTCGGCAGCACAAAAGCCAAAGACGATGCAGCAAGGCAGTGCAGATTTTTGGTTGCACTGACCTCGATGAGGCTGTTAGGTATGGTCAATTTAAGAGGTTAAGAGAAAAGAGAAATGTGGTGGGAACCTAGTTAAGGTTAAGAATGGTAGAGATGATATAAGAGGACTAGGTACTAGGTAATGCTTTTGCTACTACTAAAAATTTAAAATGTAAAAAAAAACCTATAGGAAGAGAGAATATGGGTACTTGGTCCAAGTGTACCACCTACAACTCCTACCATACACCCGGTGGCACCTCTGTCGCAACATGGCTTCAACTGTTACCGCCAGGGTCACTGGCATGGATTGTAGGGTGTGCGTGGAAGGAATGTGAATCCTGTCAATGCTAGAAACTCAACTGTTAGGGCATGTTATGAGTGTGGTAGTACTGACCATGTCAGATCGGTTTGTCCTAGGTGGAATAGGGCACAAGGACCGGGAGAAAATCGTCTAAATCAAGTTGCTGCTAATAACGGGAGGTCAATGACGTGGAAACCAAGGGAACCAGACTAGGGGTAGGGCATTCATGTTGGGAGCAGAGGAGCTCGACCACGGATCTCCGACATTGTGAAGGGTATGTTTACTTTTGTCACGATCATTTTTCACTTCCTTATTTGACTCTGCAGGATGACCGATATAGTTTTTTGTTCCTTACTACTTTTATACTGCTGTTAGGCTTAGAGACCATATGACTAGGTTTTGATATGAGATGAAGAATTAGCTAAGCGGACGTCATTAGTATAGATTGATAAGTTTATTAAAGGTTGTAAACTAGAAATTGAGGGTCATGTCTTTGACATCGATTTGATACCTTTTGGGCATGGAAGTTTTCATGGGAGTTTTGATGTGATTATAGGTATGGTCTGGTTGTCTAATTTTAAAGCTGAAATAATTTGCCATGACAAGGTAGTGAGGATACCACTACCAGATGGCAAGATGCTTAGAGTAGTAGGAGAGAGAGACCGGATGAGAAAGCAAGATTGTTGATGAGCGCTAAGGCTAGTGATAAGAAACAAGAAAAGATTGTTGTGGTTAGAGATATTCCTGAGGTATTTCTGGATGATCTATCTGGATTACCGCCTATTTAGGAAATTGAGTTTTGGATTGAGTTAATCCCTGGAGCAACGCCAGTAGTAAAGTCTCCTTATCGTTTGGCACCTTCTGAATTGGAGGAGTTGTCGAGACAACTCAAGGAACTCCAAGACAAAGGTTTCATTCGACCAAGTTCATCGCCTTGGGGAGCGCCGGTATTGTTCATTAAAAAGAAGGATGGTTCCTTTAGGATGTGTATTGACTATAAAGAATTAAATAAGTTAACTGTTAAGAATCGTTATCCGCTACCTAGGATTGATGATCTATTTGACCAACTATAAGGGTCGCAGTTTTTCTCTAAGATAGATCTTAGGTCTGGATACCATCAGTTTAGAGTGCATGAGGATGACATTCCAAAGACTGCGTTTAGAACTCGTTATGGACATTTCAAGTTCACTGTAATGCCCTATGGTCTGACTAATGCACCAGCAATATTTATGGACTTGATGAATAGAGTTTGTAGGCCGTATCTTGATAAGTTTTTGATAGTGTTCATAGACGACATCTTAATCTACTCTAAGACTCAAGAGGAGCATGTAGAACACTTAAGGTTAGTCTTGCAACTGCTCAAAAAGGAGAAACTATATGCTAAGTTTTCTAAGTGTAAATTCTGGCCAAGAGAAGTGCAGTTTCTTAGGCATGTGATAAATGGTAATGAGATTCATGTGAACCCTAGTAAGATTGAAGCTGTTAAGAATTGGAAAGCCCCTAGAACTTCGACTGAGGTTCGTTCATTCTTAAGATTGCCTGGGTATTACCGTAGGTTCATTGAGAACTTTTCTAAGATAGCTAAGTCTCTTACTATCTTGACTCAGAAAAGTAAGCCGAACAGGAATTGGCATCTCAGACCTTGAAGGATAAGTTGTGTAATGCGCCTGTTCTAGCTCTCCCTGATGGACTAGAAGATTTTGTGGTATATTGTGATGTGTCCGGGATAGGACTAGGCTGTGTGTTAATGCAAAGAGGTAAGGTGATAGCCTA
>BQNB010150415.1:2930-16037 GCA_026074375.1 Tanacetum coccineum
TCTTTTTCAAAAATCGTCGTACAGTTTTATAGAAAACTGACCCAAACAATTTCTCCCTTAGATGCATACATGTGCTTCCAATTCCGAACTTGTTGAACCTTTACCCGAACCTGAACGTACTCTGAATCGAAGACTTCGTTGACGAAACATAAGAGTTCCATACGATCAAAGAAACAATCCACCACAATACCCGAGAATTGTCTACCCGCCAATTCTTAACAGCACTTACTTCCGTCACTTTCTTGATATTCTTTGAAATTACGATCCAATGGATGATGAACCCATGTGGGCTGCCGACCGTGTTGTCGCTCCAACTCCCGGCTCTGCAATTACTATTCCTGAAACCAAAAACGAATTTGCTATTAAAGGTAACCACTTGACTCTCGTCAAAGGAAACTAATTTGATGGTAGAACCAAAACCGATCCTCATAAACACATTCATGAATTCCTCGGAATCTGCAATATGTTTAAATACGGAAATACCGAGAATAAAGCTGTCCGCCTGATGATGTTTCCCCTATCACTAACTGGAGAAGCAAAAACATGGTTGGACGAACTCAACGAAGGAACTATCGAAACATGGGATGAACTTCGAACTACTTTCATTAGCCGATTCTTTCCCCCCAGCTCTTTTTGACCGACTCCTCAGAGAAATCTGTGCATTTTCTCAACAAGAAAATGAATCTCTAACCGATGCTTGGCTTCGTATAAAGGAAATGCTCCGAAACTGACATGGTCATAATCTTTCTAAATGCAATATTATCAAAATCTTTTATCATGGTCTCAGCAAAATAACTTAAGAAGTTCTAAATGCCACAACCGGTGGTATTTTCCTCGATAAAACACCAAATCAAGCTTATCAGCTTCTCGAAGATAAAGTCTTACTCAAGCTCGACTGGGCTAAAAATTAAAAAACAAAAATATCTCTTAAGAAAACCGTTGCTTTCATAGATGAAGGTATCAGTAATACTGACACTGACAAAATTATGGCCCGAATGGATGCCATGACCATAAAAATGGATGCTCAGTACAAAGAACTCCAATCTCGTGCTAAACAACCAAGTTCCGATCTTAACGATGATGACATACCTATGTCCCGTGAAGAAGAAACTAAATGCATGCAAACTTTTCGTAAGACTCGTTTTTACAATGATTACCGCGACCGAGACTCGAATCGCGATAATTGGCGTTCAAGCGGACGAAATGATTATAATCGAGACAACTACCAATCCAATACCGATGACAAACCGTACGATCTTCAAAGACAATTTAACGATTTCATGAAATCTCAGCAATCAACCAACGCTTTTGTCAAAGAAACATTCATGGACCTCAAAACTCAACTCGAAACAGTAGCCAAAAATCATCAAGCTTCAATCCAGAATCTCAAGACTAAGTTCAACAGACTTGCTGACAAGCAATCTGGACGACCTTCTAGATCTCTTCCAAGCAACACTCAACCAAACCCACGAGGTAGCAACTCTAAAGCTTACCAACCACCGCAAGCTCGTAATGAGCATGTGAATGCCGTATTCACAAGAAGTGGTAAATCCTGTAATCCACCAGATAACCTGGATAATCAATAGAAGAATTCCGAAAACCCTATAAACTTTGATAGCGATGATGAAGACGATAACCTACACCACAACCAAAAACTCAACCCACAAAACCAGTTAAAGAAACACCGTTACCCAAACCGTACAAACCAGAGATTCCGTATCCTCAAAGCCTAAGAAAAGAAAAAATGGAAGCCCAATACGGAAAATTTCTTGACATGATCCGAGCCGTCCGAATCAACGTACCTCTTTTCGACGTCTTAGCCGAAATGCCTAACTATGTAAAATTTCTCAAATAACTCATAAGCAACAAGCAAAAAATCAAGCAAATTTTTCCCGCTTTCCTAAGCGATGAAAGTTCAGCAATGATACAAAATAAAGTTCCACCAAAACTTGGAGACCCAAGAAGTTTCCTTATTCTATGTAATTTCAACAAAAATTTTTCATGTAATGCTTTAGCCGATCTTGGTGCTAGCATTAACCTTATGCCGTATTCCCTGAATGCAAAACTATCTCTTGAAACTCTTAAACCTACCAAAATGAGCGTAAGATTAGCCGACAAATCGTTCCAATACCCTGTTGGAATAGCTGAAAATATGCTTGTTGAAGTTGGTAAATTCACCTTTCCTGGTGATTTCGTTTTCTCGAAATGAATGATGACAAGCAAAGTTCCTCTCAATTTTTGGGATGCCATTTCTTCACAACTGTGATGTAGTAATTCGAGTTAAACAGAAACAACTTAATCTTGGAGTTGGGACTGAACGAATGATTTTTTATATCGATTATTGCTATTAAACACTCTTATTCAAAAGATGATACGTGTTTTAGTATCGATGTTATCGATGAAATCTTTGAAGAAGATTTCGACGCTCTTCTTGACGAAGGAAGCAAAATCCTTCATTCCATCGAAGGAACCGTTCTCGAAGAAGAAATCTTTTTGAATATCGATTAAATTCTAGCAATGACCTAATGATGAATCTATGACTCTGATTACCAAACACACGAAGAACCTCCATTCGAGAAAAAATTTTAATCATCAACAAGGATTATAAAATAAAAACATCTGTCAAAGAACCTCTGTTAGGAATTTTGTATAACATAATTAATTCTGTTAGTATTATAGTTAGTTCTGCTAGTATAATAGTTAGTACTGGTAGAAGGTTTATCATAGTTAGTACTGGCAGTATTAAATAGTTAATACTGTTTATGTAATAGTTAAGTCTGCTTACGCAGAAATTAGTTAGAGTTAAAGATATGCATGAGATATCTTAGGAAAAGATATGCATTATCTTTATACGCATTTTGTAAAGCCCATTAGGGTTTCCTTAGTCTATAAAAGGAACCCGAGGCATAGTTAGTAGATATAGTTCTACAGAAGATCATAGAGATCGATTAGTAATCATAGTTTGTAATATGTAACTTAGGCAGATTCAAAGTTCAATATAAAAGTGTTTTGATTGTGTTCTTCTTTACATTGTTGATTAAATTCCGCGTAATCAATAGTGGTTAATCATTGTTTCATCATTGTTACTTTAGATTTATCTAAGGCAACAAACCCTTTACAAGCTAAAGGTTAAGATCCATTAAGCAAAGGGATCCTACAAGTGGTATCAAAGCTTGTGAGGAAACTCTGAAAAAGATGAACTTCTTTTGAATCAGAACTACTACTAATCTATACCTGTGAAGATGATCTGATCAAGATACTCCTCCAACAACAATCACTTCTATGAAGATCCCTATCATTAATAAGGGAGAATACAATATCTAGAGTATGAGGATGAGACAATACATTTGTCACACATATCATAAATCTGTAGATATTATTGTCAATGGAGAATCTAGATGGATGAGGCTAAACCTTCAGGAGAACAATCATAGTCCTCTTGTTCCTAAAACTGCATAAAACAATTGCGCGGGGGGGTGGGGGGGGGGGGTGCGGGGGGGGGGGGGGGGGGGGGGGGGGGTCGGGGGGGGGGGGGTGTAGGAAGGGAATAATGAAAGGGATTAGAGCATCCTGCTTACTTAGCTAATACCTGATGAGAACTCATAAATTCACAATGTTCCTGCATGATAAATCTTTGTGGCTGCAATAATATCTTGATTTGGAGGTATGAGGAATCCAAAATAGATGCAAAAGTTTGTTTTGAAAACATCAGTTTGAAAATTTTGTTACTGCATCTAATGAAACTTTGGATAAGGCTTATGATAGATTTCAGGAACTTATAAGTCAACTGGAAATTCATAGAGCCTATGTATCAAAGGAAGACATTAATCAGAAGTTTTTAAGAAGTCTTCCTCCTTCATGGAGTCAAATAGCACTGATCATGAGAAATAAACCAGATATTGATGAGGTTGATATTGATGACCTTTACAACAATCTTAGGGTGTATGAAGATGAATTGAAAATGTCTTCAGGTTCCAACTCTGCTTCTCAGAATTTGGTTTTTCTTTCCTTTGAGAATACTAACAGTACTAATGAAGTTAGTATTGCCAGTGGAGATTTTGGGGTTAGTACTGCTGGTGGAATTAATCAAGTTCCATCAACTCCAAGTGCTCATGATATAGCTTACTCCTTTCTTGCACAACCAACAACCAGTCCTCAACTTGAGAATGAGGATTTTCAGCATATGGATGGAGATGACTTAGAGGAATTGGATCTTCGATGGCAGGTGGCTATGTTGACTGTTAGAGTAAAGAAGTCATTCAGAGGACAGGAAGAAATATGGACTTCAGGAAGATGACCTGTTGCTCTTGATAGTCAAGATGAGTGCTACTACTATCACGGAAAGGGCATTTTGCTAGAGAATGTAGATCTGGAAGGAGTCAAGGAAGAAGACCTTATGGTGACAGGAGTAATGCTCAAATACGACCCTGATCTCAATTCATCTCAGGCACTGGGGCTCAAGAGGTATAGGAGGCTATGACTGGAGCAATGATTTTGAAGTTGAACCAGTCAACTATGCTTTGATGGGCTTTCTTTCATCAAACTCATCAAGTTCTTCTGATAGTAAGGTACAAAAATGTTCTAAATGTCTTGAATCATTTAAATGTCTTCAAAAGAACTATGATACTGAGAGAGAAAAGCATAACAAAGCCAAACTAGAAATTAGGGGTTATGAAATAGCCTTAGAGTCACTAGAAGCTAGAATTCTTGGACATGAAAAGAATGAATTAGCTTGGGGTGAGAGATATGAGTTTCAAAATTATGATCTTAAGTGTAGAGAAATAAAAATTAACAACTTAAATCTAGAATTAGAAAAGGTTGTTAAGGAAAGAGATGAATTGAAACTCAAGATTGAAAAATGGGAAGGGTCATCAAAGAATCTCACTAAGATACTCAATAGTCAGATGAGTACTCGTGATAAAAATGTATTAGGGTTTGGCATACAAATGGATGATTTGAGTAATAAATCTGAAACTGATAGTGAGAACAGTTTGACTATTTTTGAGGTAAGGTCTAGTGATGAAGAGAGCACACTAGCAAATAATAGGTTCACTAAAGCAAATGAGTATCATGTTGTTCCCCCTCCAATTACAGGGAACCCACTAACCCCAAGAGCTGATATATCATTTGCAGGACTAGATGAGTATGCTTTTAGAAATAAAATCATAGAGTCTAAGACAACTGAAACTAACAAGACTGTAGGTACCACAAATGAAGCAACTATAGTAAAACCTAAGTCTGTCAATGAAACAGTTGTGTCTAAGTCAAAGATTAATAGGGATGAAACCATCATTGAGGATTGGACCTCAGATGATGAGGATGATATGTGTGCTGTTAAAACTGTTAGTTCTGTTAAGCCTAATGTGGGATCAAGCTGTTAGGAGTCAAGCTGATAAAAGTGGTCAAACTTCACAAAAACAAGGGATTGGATTTAAGAAAGTACATAAAATAAAAGCTTGTTTTGTTTGTAAAAGCACTAGCCATTTGATAAAAGATTGTGATTTCTATTTCCAAAAGAGTCTTGAACCTAGGGTTAAGAATGTGGGTCCAATACTGCGAGTGGGAAGTCAAAATGTATGGGTATTATGGCCAAAAGGGTTAAAATCATCCAAAACTTTTCAAAAAATTTGAAATACCCTCATGCAAAAAGGACCTTTAACCCATCAACAGTACTAACCAGAGCAGGTGTAGTTAATACTGATAGATCAAATGTTAGTACTGCTAGGTCTATTAGTAATGTTTTTCTTTCCATTCTGTTACTTTTAGGCTTGTTAGTACTGCTAGGCCATTGGCCTCAAAAATAGCACAATCTAATAGTGTTATTAGACCAAATCACCCAAGATTGGACATTGTAAGACCAAAAGCCTCAAACTCACCAATCAAGAGGTCTTACTTCACCCAACCAGTTTATAGACCCAAAGACTTAAAACCTGATGTGAAAACTTTTGGGGTTAAAAACATGACTACTGTTGGGACAAGGGCAGTAGTTAGTAAGGGTAAGGTGGAAAATGTCCTTAAGAAGGCTAAATGGGTTTGGAGGCCAAAGATGAATTACCAGGATCATGTGTACAAATATAATGGCTCTTACATGCTCAAGAAGTTTGAGTATGTAGACCCAAAAGGGATTTCCAAGTCAGTATTGACTTGGATCCCTAAGAGATACTAATTCTCTTACCTTTTGTGCAGGGCAATCCAGAGATCTTGTTACAGGATCATGCAGTGGTGGATAGTGGTTGCTCTAGCCATATGACTGGCAACAAAGCTTATCTTTCAGACTATGAAGATTTAAATAGAGGCTTTGTGGCTTTTGGTGTGATCCCTAAGAGTAAAATAAAGGGTATTATAGTAAATCAAAACTGCTAATCTAGACTTTTGATGATGTTTACTTTGTTAGATGAAACTTAAGGTTTAATCTTTTCTCTGTTCACAAATGTGTGACAAGAAAAAAATAGTATCCTTTTTACTGAGTCTGATGCCTTTTCTTGTCTCCTTGCTTTAGTTTCTTGATGAAAGTCAAGTTGTTCTTAGAGATCTCTATGAAAAGTTGGCGTGTACTTGCTTGGATTTAAAGAAACATTGTTCCTTCTGGAGGTATAAATTGTTTATATGCAAAATGCATCAGGCAGATGAGTCTTAATTTGGACACAGGAGATTAGGTCATGTAAATTCAAAAATATAAATAAACTTGTTAAAGGTCACCTTAGTTAGAGTTTACCTCAAAAAGTTTTGGTGATAACCACACTTGTGTTGCCTGCAAGAAGGGTAAGCAACATAAGGCCTCCTGTAAGGCCAAGTTAGATAGAATCATCAGAAAGCCCCTAGAATTACTTCACATGGACTTATTTAGACTTGTCTCTATAGAAAGCATCAACAAGAAAAGGTACTGCTTGGTTGTGACTGATGATTTTAGCAGATTTAGTTGGGTATTTTTCTTAGCTACCAAGGATGAAACATCTGAAATCCTTTGTAATCTTATCATAGGCTTAGAAAAACAATTGAATCATAATGTTAAAATCATTAGATGTGATAATGGGACAGAGTTTAAGAACTATGTTATGAATGAATTTTGTGCTAAGAAAGGAATCAAAAGGGAGTTTAGTGTAGCTAGAACTCCACAGCAAAATGGTGTTGCAGAAAGGAAAAACAGGACCCTAATTGAGGCAGCTAGAACTATGTTAGCAGACTCACTTTTACCTATCCTATTTTGGGCAGAGGCAGTTAATACTGCTTGCTATGTACTGAATAGGGTATTAGTGACCAAACCTCAAAATAAGACACCTTATGAACTATTAATAGGTATATCACTGTATAGTTTTATGGAGACTTTTGGGTGCCCCTTGACTATTTTGAACACCTTAGATTCCTTAGGAAAATTTGATGGGAAATCTAATGAAGGTTATTTGCTTGGATACTCTACCTCTAGTAAAGCCTTTAGAGTATACAACAAAAGGACCAAAAGGGTAGAAGAGAATCTGCACATTAATTTTCTTGAAGATCAACCAAATGTGGCAGGAACTGGTCCAAATTGGATGTTTGATCTTGATTTTCTCACCATTTCAATGAATTATATTCCTGTTAGTGTAGAAAATCATGTTATTGTGGATGCAGGTACACAAGATTCTTATGTTGCAGGTTCATCAGGAAAAGATAAAGGACCTACTCAAGAATACATACTGCTTCCACTACAACCTCATAGGATAAGGATTCCAGTAAAGGATGTTGTTCAGGATGCACAAGAACAACCTTCTGAAAATGCTTCTCCAGACAAGGGTATACAAGTTTCAAAAGATGTTTTTGATAAGGAAGGACAACATCAGATGCCAGAAGATGAACAAGTCTGGCAAGATGTGGTTGCTAATGCTATGAATGATGAATCAAGATAAGCCTTTGAAGAAGATAAGAGGAGAATTGCATCTCAATGAAGCAGTCAAGCTACTAGTTACTATACCAATTAGTACTGATAGCCATTTATTTGTGATGTTGTATCTTCATTTGTACTGGAAGGTCTAACACACCCAATGTTAGTGCTGCTAGTACTTCCACAGGTGCAAATGCTGATAAATCATCATTTGTCTATCTTGGAGGCAAAATACCTATTAATGCATCTACTCTCCCTAATGCTAATTTACCCATTGATCCAAATATGCCTGAATTGGAAGATACTTCTGATACTCTCCCAAATGATGAAATAATCAATGGAGCTTATGATGAAGCCCTAATTCTCCCGGTTAGTCGTGAGTTCATATCTTAACATAAAAATGAAAAATATAATTAATACTCGAGAATAAAATAATGACCTGAAATTGACGAATTGTCACAGCATTTCCCTATAAAAAGGATCTTCGTCCCTGAAGATCAATTCATCTTGTTGCCCGCCTTCTTGTTAAAATCAAAGAGATGAGGGTATTTCTTCCACATTTGATCCTCCCATTTCCAGTATTTTGGTCCACGACTCGAATGCCATCGACTTTGTAGAATTTTAGTATTCTTATGATCCAAACCAAGAACAAGAGTGTGATGTGGGTTGTGATGTTAGAGGTAGAATGGATGGGAAAATGGATGAAGTGTATTATGATGAAAAGTTACAAATGGAACAACCAACCTGACTTAAGCTTCTTCTCACCCCTATTTATATGGCAATAAATGAAAATACACAACAAGGATCAGAATCCGCGAGACCAAAGAAACCGGAAGCAGTATAGGGTGTCTCCGGGTCGTTATGTCCCAACGAGGCTTGAATTGAAAATCGAAAGACGAATTGATAATCGATGTTTGAATATGACAAGGAATGATTGGGTACTAACACTAATAAGCAAATGCACATAAAAATAAACAAAGAAAATAAGCTGGAACAAGAATAAAAGCTAGAAATGGTAAAAACACTTAAAACTTTTACACAAAGACACAAATAAGCTCAAATAAGCTTAAGATAAACCAAATAAGCTAAACTAACTCTAAATAAGCAAATTCAAAAAGCAAATAAGCTAAATTAAGCAAGAAAAACTCAGCATATACTCTAACAAAAAAATATCTATACAGTTTTAACTACCAGTACTAACTTGGAGTTAGTACTGCTAGCTTTAAGTTAGTACTGGTTGCTTAAGGTTAGTACTGTTAGTTCAATGAAGCAAGAAATAAGCAAATAAGCTCAAACAGATATTTAACTACCCCTAATAAGCATTCAGGCATAAGAATGAGCAACTAGAATAAAATACAATGGAATCTTAAAAGGGGCCTAAAAAGCTACATACTGATACACTATTGAAAATAACTTTGAAAAGGGAAATTACGCTTAAATATCTTACTCCTAAAGACAGTACAGGAAAATGGTTTAATCTACTCTAAAAAGCTAAGGAAATTTTAAATAGCCAGAAATAATAGCTGATAAGCTAAATGAAACACCAGTACTAACGTTTTAACTAACAATACATTAATTGGGTTAGTACTGGTAGCTTTAAGTTATACTGCTAGCTTTAAAGTTCATAAAGGGAACTCCGCTCAGTACTAACTATGGGTTAGTACTGTTAGTTCAAAATATCCCTTAAAGTTTTCACAAATCATTTTTCTTTTTATATTAAGCTGATATGGTCCTAAATTATTAAAAACAGATTGTTATTAAACTAAATAGATTATTTAAACAGATTTAGTCTAAGAATAAGCACTAATAAGAGTTCTATAGTAAATAGAAAACAAGAAAAGAGATAACATACAACACCTTTGCTTAAACAGGCTAAAAAACAAGAATCTACAAGCTCTAGCTTGCATAAAACAAGCTAGTAAGTGTCCATAAGCCCATCCAGAACTGGCTTATCATCCATAGAATAAGCTGTGGTGTATTTGAGAGTGATTTTCTCTTAACTACTTAACCTTTTAAATTTACTTAATTAAAGCAGCTTGTAAACAAGCTGTGTTGAGAGCTTTTTGAATAAAACAACACCATTAAGAAACTTAACACTTGGAATTGTAAATTGACTTAAAACCTCCAATTTGCATTAAAACTTGAAAGTGTTACAAAGCTGCGAAAAGTAAAGCTGCAACTGAACTTTAGAACTGATAATTAGCTAAGTGTTATTGAAACATTAAGCAAAGATTTTTCTAAGATTAACTAGTTGCCTCAAAGGCTTACAAAAGGCTCTATTTATAGCCGAAGTCTTCTTCTTTGGGACCTCTTTCTTCTGTGTTTCTTTGTAGAGACAAAAACTAAGTGTGCTTGTTGCGTGAGGCGATTCTAAAACAAATCCCAGCCTTCAATTTCTTTTGTGCTTCTTTGGAGTCAATCATAGCCATCGAAAATACTTGGGAATGGTGAGGGATTGCCAACATGGCACTTATACAGCTGGGGGTTGATAGAGGAGTGGTTGAAATGATTTATCTAGGGTGTTGAGTGGTTTTGCAGGGAAGAAGTATGGGACGACATCCCCTATCTGTACATGGGTTTTGTTGGGCGGGAAAAATGGCTTTTGGGTAAGTCGGCAGCTTTGTCCCCTCAAGTCTTATAACTTCAATGCAAACTTTGCCCGGTTTGCAATTTCAACCCTTGTCTTTTAATTTTTTATACCAACTTGAGGTTTGGTAATTTTAGTCCCTCAAGTTGTATTTTCTTCACTCGGCTGACTTTTGACTTTGACTTGACTTGGCTTTGTCTTTTCCTTCCCGTGCTTGGTCGTTTTTGGCTTTCTTTTTGAATATCCGTTTTCTGCACAATACAAATGCAAACATACAAATACAATGTATTTTTGGTACGTTTTTAGTCTTTTAAGTCCGTTTTTAATGGAAAATGGTATGTGTAATTAAGCATATACATAATCCCCCTTACTTAAGGTATTGCCGTGTCCTCCACGGCAATGTTATGAAGTAAAATTCAAGAAAACTAAGAATTCGAACCCCCTCGACTAAATACCTCTGTAAAAGTTGCTAAGTGTTCGTCAAGGGGAACTTAAAGAATCACAATAGCTCGACAAAGTCCCGTTTTCACCATTTTTTTTATCTATACACTAACTATCCCTAATATTTTTGGATTTTCCTTTTTCTTTTCTTGACTGCCTGTTCGACTTCCTTTATTTTATAAACACTGGGATCATAGAATGAGAAGCGTCCATAGAATAATCTACGGATGTCCTGACGGATAAATTCATCGTCCTCGATTTTTCACTAGATCCAAAAATACCAAGCAAATTATACAAGATCATTTGTCAATGATAAGTCTAAATGTTTAAGCATCATACTTATGACTTGTGACTTTTAATCCCAAATGGATTATGGATTTAAATGTGGTACTATTTCAACTCAACCATAGATCAACTTATTTTCATTAGTAGTAATTCAGTGAATCCGATAAGACTGTAAAACTCAAATTATTTTGGACTGCAATCTTGATTTTTAAAGAACGAAAATTTAACTGTAGAACTTTTTGCAACATCTTCATCTTCATCATCATAATCATAAGTTCTTAAAGCTAGGAATGCGTTGCTTAGTTTGAACACCTACCTAGGCCTCGCTCCCTAGTAGGATATCACAACCAACGACCGGTGTTCTTAGTTTGAAAACCCACCCCGTTTTCAGTGGGAAATCACATCAACACTTTCTTCCTAATATGGCTAAGGATAGGTGTCTTAGTTTGAACCCCCACCTAGACCTCGCTTCCTGGTGAGATATCACAACACACCAAATCCCTAGAAGTAAAGATGTCTTAGTTTGAACCCCCACCTCGTGGTTAGCGGAGTGGGATATCATGACACATCTTTTACTTGCTCCATATACTCAAATGTATGCTTCATTGGCATAATTTCAATATTCATGCATTTTTGCATTCATATTTCATTCATGCTTCTTTGGCATTTTAACTCTTCAATATTACTAAGTAACAGAAAAACTCGCTTTAAAGAATCAAGATACAATTTGAAGCTTTTCTAAAAAACAGCGATTGACTTAGTGAAATTGGTATGAGCACGTGAATGATTAGGTGGGATTAGGAAGATAATGGGGAAAAAAACTACAAGTTACTCATATAAGTTTTTGAAGAATCTTGCTTAGCCACCTAAACTTACATTTAACCTCTATCATCTTCTTGTTCTCACCTTATAAAAATTCGAAGCAAATAGAAATTCGTGAAAGCTTAGCTACAAATGAGGAACTAGCTAGGGATCAACAATGCCCTATCGAGTCAAAAATTATTCTCATTCTACCCATTGGGAAAGTCGAAACTATGACAAAACACTTATTTTATTTTTCAAAATTTTAAATTTTTTCATTTTTTTGGTATTTTTGCAAAAATTTGGTGGTAAAAACAGGATTATGTGCCAACAACGGCTGCAGGCAAAAATCAAATCGAAGATCCCCCCCCATACTAGAACTAAACATTGTCCTCGATGTTTTAAAAAGGGTACCTACGTAAATCTAAGGCCAATTATTAAGTGTGCCAAAAGATAAAACGTTAGTCGATTAGATTAGGATATCGGGATTCCCAAAATGAAGCTGAAGATGTGAAACTTTTGATAAAAATACAAGCACGAAAGTCTTCACAATCTGGGAAATCCTGGACATACAACATAAAGCACAAAAAACATAGACAAAGCACGGGTAATGGAAGAGGCGAGCCTCCACACAACAAGAAAACACTTATTCATTACTACACACTACTACGATAAGCATGGGGTGCCTCCTACAAAGCGCTTTTTTAAGGTCGCTATGCTTGACCCGTCCCCGAATTTATTGGTCTATGGGGAACGTCTGGAGATTTGGGACTACTAATTGTGGTACGTCCCCTCCAAAGTAGTGCTTCAAACGATGACCATTCACTTTGAAATTTGGCCCAGAGTTTTGGGATAACTCGACAGTGCCATATGGAAAAACTTGGGTTACAGTAAATGGTCCACTCTAGCGGGTCTTAAGTTTGCCCGAGAAAATCTTTAATCTAGAGTTAAAGAGGAGGACTCGATCACCGACGTTGAAAATGCGGATTTTGATCTTGGAGTCATGGATTCTCTTTGTTTTCTTTTTATAGATCAAAGAGTTTTCATAGGCATTATCACGAAGTTCATTAAGTTCATTGAGTTGAACTTTTCTGTGATCACCCACGGTTTTGATATCAAAGTTTGTATGCTTAAG
>BQNB010150416.1:0-16036 GCA_026074375.1 Tanacetum coccineum
GAAATCGATCAACATGTGAGATCTTAATAAACAATGGTTATAACAATCACCGCACAAGAGAGGTAGTAGATGTGATCGATTTAGGGTTCTTCAATCAAAGTTCTTTCATTGTAGCTCTTTGGCATAAGTTTTTTTTATGTAAGTTAAATTTAAAGATAAAAGATACAGGTTGAGTTTGGCAACAAGCATTTTGGAGCGTTTTGGAGAGACAAGCGGTAAGCATTTTAGATGAAAAGCTTGTTTGGTAACACCTCAACAAGCATTTGAATATTGTTTAACCGCTTCAATCTCAAATGCTTCTTGAAGAAGCATTTCAGAACTGCTCCTAGCAGTTTGTTATAAAATTACATTTATACCCTCAAATATAAAATTTATAATTTCTTTAATTGGGTTATATGTCCTTTTTCGTAATTGTACACTTTCTAATTACAGCTTACAGCTACGTTACCATACACCTTTTTTAAACAAACAGCTCATGCTAACTGCTCCTGCTACTGCTTACTTCTACTACTACGTGTCGCCAAACATACCTTACAATTGATAACCCAAAAAGTAAGCCAAAAAAAGTGACCTTATGAAATATGATTTAAACGTAACAAGCTCACATATTCAAAAATAAACTTAAACAAACACAACTTATTTAAGAAGAGTTCTAGTGTCTTAGTTTGTTGGAAACATTCAAAAATGAAACTTGTGTAGTACTTACGAAAGTGTTTCGTATTTATTGCCATGCATTTATACTCAACCAATTTCATAGTACTTGATTGTTGTCGACTTGTCGTCCTAATAAAAAGTTATAATTAGAAAGTGTGATACGATGTCCAAAATGCTTCTATAGTACATCTAGTAACGAATTAGCCAAATCCACACATGTAACAAAACATCTTTTTAAAAAACAAGTGGATTAGAGTTTTCACCGTTAAGATTACACGAAAAAATAGCGTTTAAAATTCAAATGTACTCGATCTATGAGGCTGCCCACTATGGCTCGGTCGACGTCGGTCACCGTCGGTCGCCACCATAGTGCCAGGTCGGTCGCGGTGTCGTTCGCCGGAGACAAAGTTCAATTTTTGTCGCCTGCACGACAACGGTCGAGGGAGAAAAAGCCAAGAAAAAGCTGCCGAAATTTGTTTTAATATAAAAAAAACTTTTTAATTTTTAAAATTTAAATAATTTAACAATATACATACCCACTCATTTCATCATTTTCATCACACATTCAAACAACAATTCAAAATACCTTTTTCAATTCAAAAACTCACCATGTTTAGCAAGAAGAAAACTCCCAAATCAAAAACTTCAAATTCCCGACTTCAACCAAGTGCTCCGCATTTAACACCGAATCCGAATTTTCAATTATCCGGTGTTTCACCACCCATCCGTTTTCGATCTCCTATTTTTGAATACACTTCACAATTACCACAGCCACCGCAAAATAATAACATCTTTTATCAAAATCGTTCATTCAATCCTCCGTATAACAACCCAAATGCTTTTTACAACTCACCAACCGGGTTGTATCGTCCTACTATGGAATCATCGACGTCTTCCCAACCAAATCAACCTTATTCTCCAATTAATCTTACCAATCTTGATATGAATTTTAAGGAGTTAATTTTTAGTCAAGACTATAACTATAGCCAAGATTATTCTATGGGTCATGGTTCGGGTCACGGTTCAGCATACGGTTCGGCTCACGGTTCGGTTTCAGTTCACGACGACGAAGACGACTCTCCTGTCGAAGAGGTATCACCCGTCAAACCTAAGAAGCCCTCGAGACGTGCAGCAAGGGCCAAGAAGGATGAGCCTAAGGAGCCGCTAAAAGATTAGACAATGGCGGAAGAGACCACGTTGTGCTAAGCTTGGTGTGATGTGTTAGAAAATAATATTGATGGAAACAGTATGAAGAGTAAGGGGTTTTGGGATGCTGTTATTAGGTACTTTGAAAAAGAAACTGGTTCATCAAGAGATTATGACTCGATCGTTAGCAACCCTAAAATTGGTGCTTTTAGCACCATCATCAATAATGTTGAAGCAAATCACGAAAGTGGTACAAATAACCTCGATGTGTACCATAAAGCTTGTGCAGAATACAAAATAATGTGCAAGAGTGACTTTACGTTGGAGCATTGTTACAACGTTTTGAAAGATCACCCAGTTTGGAAAGACGTTGAGATGCCTTATTTTTACAAAAGTCAGGGGCGAAAAAAGTCCAAGACTTCTGAAACCACTTCGGGGTCAGCATCTGGTGGTCTTAATTTGAACAAGGAAGCGGATGAGGCTGTGGAAGAGACTCAAGAATTTCGACCAATGGGTCGTGACCGAGCAAAGGCCAAGAAGAAAGCAGCCGGTTCCTCTTGTGGGGGATCTTCTTCACTTGTTGATTTGGTAGCCGGAAAGTTCTTCAACATTAAACAAAAAAAATAGGAAAAGAAAGACGAGCAACAACAGTCCTATATAGAGTTCAAGAATCGAAAGTTGAGTATCCGGGAGACCGAGGCTCGAGAAATTGCACAGCTGAAAAGCGAACGCTTGAATTAGCCAAAAGGGAGAAACGAGACAGAGATATCTTATTCTATAATTCAATAATCGACATGAACTTGCCCCCAATACAACAACAGAAGCTGCTCGAGATGAAGATGGAAATCAAGGAGCGATATAACTTAGATTATTAGTTTAAGTTATATGAATAATTATGTTTAATTTTAGTGTCATGTTTTTATGTTTTCTTAATAATTATGTATTGTTTTTTTAGTTTATTATGTAATGGTTTTATTATTAATGAAATTTATATAATGTTTTTATTGTGGAATTTAAATTTGAAGTTAAAAAAAATGAAGGTCGCCCCATAGTGGCATTAGGTCGCTTGTAGGTTGCTGGAGATAGAAAGCTGATGTGACGCCAGAAAATGTAGGTCGCGACCCACTACCATAGTGGGCAGCCTAAGCTATGGCCAAGTGCACCTAGCCCTTTAATTACTAAATTTATTATTCTCTTTTGTACCTTTAGTATGAATTTTAATCAAAGTTGTTGCTCATATGCAAAAATCGAAGTATTTAAGGCTGCCCACAATGGCTCGGTTGCCATGTGGGTCCTTGTCGGTCACAAGAGGGTCGCCCTAAGGTCTTACTCGGTCGGTTGGCTTCAAAAAAAAGTCGTCGTTTGCTCGACCGATTATTTTCATAGTTTATATGTGTTTGTTTTGTGTGAAATGTTTTATTTTATGAATTGTTTTGTTTTATGATCATTTTTGGGTTATTTAAACTTGGTTTTATTTTGATTTTTTTTGAAGGTACAAGAAAGAGGAAGAAGAAGTTTTGAGCTCTTGATGTATGCTATTTTTTTATATAAATAATCAATTTTCACGTTAGGCCCTTAATGTATACTTTTATTGTCAATTTCATTTATAAATAACTAATAAGTTACATTAAGTGATATTGTAAGTGAAAATGTTTTTTTATTATTAATGACTTTTTTTGTTGTTAAAAAAGTTGTAAAAAAAATAGATGTCGGTCGTCTTACTATGCATAAAAAGTCGCATGTTGATCGCAAGAGAAAGAAAGCCGATGTGACAAAAAACTTAAAGGTCGTTGTGGATCACTGTTGTGCCTAGCCTAAGAAAAGGAGAATTTCAAAAAAGGATACGGGCAATATATCACTTCTTCGTCCCAAGTTGAATTTCTACCTGTAAAATGCAGCTAATTCAGACTTGTGAATTATTACACTGTTCACACTTATAAAATATTTCACTAAATAAGATTTAGAGACAATTTCATAAGTTGTATTACCTCCGTCTCAATATTATTGTTTATCTTTTTTAGTATGACGTTTTTTAAGTTTATTACATTGCTCTTAATAAAAATTGATATATATAAAGCTAAAAGTACATATTAATTAATTGTCAAAAAGTAAACTGTCTTTCGTTTAGTTTTCGTAAAAATCAAAAAAGCAATTAATGCATTTTTTAAAACTGTGTATTTCTTTTTTGTGGACTATAATTTTGAAACGAATTGAGTACTAAAGTGAACATTATCTTAAGAGTTAATTGCATAAATCTTAGTTTAAAATTTACCAGAACATCAATGTGAAAATGTATTTTGGGACGAAAGAAACAGACCACATTTAGTTTAGAGGACTTAAATGATTACAACCCTTACGGTAGTATCGGGATAGGGGCCCACTTTTAGGGGTGTAGCTCTAAGATAAGTTTCGATGAAGAGGCAGAGATTTTTATCACGACGGTGATTTTTTATTGATCACATATTCGGTTTATATAATACCGAATAACACAGCTTGGAGAACAAGCAAAACACAATACATTCCTATTATGACTCAAGCACAATACTTTCCTAATGCAACACAATCAAAGACATAAATAAAGATAGATTATATGGCATAATCTTTATGCCATACGGGCTTGGATTTGGTCCTAATGGGTCGCCCCACCTGTTGAAGAACCGGCGTAACACTCTCCTCCCCTTCGAAATTCAACTTATCCTCAAGTTAGTAAGATGGATAAGTAGACTGAAACTCGGACAACTCTTCCCATGTAGCTTCCTCAGGTGAACAATCCCGCCATTGAACCAAAATCTGACGGACTGGTTTCATTTCCACAACAATTTCACGCGTTTCACACAAAAACAACAAGGGGGGGGGCTAGGTGGGCTGATCATACTGGGTTGGTCCTCACGATCCTCCTCCGGTAGATTAGTAACACCAACAATACCTTCTCCTATAAACGGTTTAAGCAACGACACGTGAAAAACTGTATGTATTTTGCTCGTAGGTGGAAGACCAAGACGATAAGCCACTTTGCCAACTCGTTCCAAAATCTAAAATGACTCATAGTATCTTTTAGCTTGCTTGTTAGAGAGCCGCCTTGCTAATGTGATTTGACGATATGGCTGCAAATTAACTAGCACTTTGTTACCCACATTGAACTCAACTTCTCGCCGACTACGATTAGCTTGCATTTCCATATGATTGCGAGCAGCAAACAAGTTCTCCTTAAGTTGTCGCAACAACACATTCCTCTCAACCAATAATTCATCAATTTCCGCCACCTTAGAAGAGCCAGGGGGATATGGAATAATGGATGGGGGTACACGACCATACAGGGCTTGGAAAGGTGTCATTTTGATACTAATATGATAACTCGTATTATAACTAAATTCAGCCCATGACATCTAACGTACCCATTGTTGCAGTCGGTCCAAAACCATAGCCCATAGATATTGCTCTAACCCACGATTAACTACCTCCGTCTGACCATCGGTTTGCGGATGATACGCCGTACTAAGGTTTAATTGAGTCCTACTTGCCTTAAACAATTGTTTCCAAAATGTACTTACAAAGATAGGATCTCGATCAGATACTATAGTCTTAGGAAACCCATGATGCTTAACAACCATATCCATGAATAATTCAGCCACCTTGGATGCATTAAAACTAGTAGGTAAAGAGCCAAAGTGCGCATATTTAGTAAAACGGTCTACCACAACAAGAATAACCGTTAAACCTTTGAAAATGGGCATTCCCGTAATGAAGTCCATAGAAACATATTCCTATACGGCGGTTGGTATCGGCAGAGGTTGTAACAAGCCACTCGAGGCCTGCGTCGAATATTTGGTTTGCTGACAAACCAAACACTTCTTAATAAACTCCTCAATTGATCGGCGCATGCCCTTCCAATAAAATAATGCCGCCAACCCAACTAGCATTTTCTTTATACCCCCATGTCTGGCACTCAGTGTACTATGGAATTCGGCTAACAAACCCTCCTTTAACTTAGACTCAACACTAAAAAAATACCGTTGTCGAAATAATAGTAACCCGTGTTCTCGGTGAAAACAGTCTAATGTTTTGCCCCTGGTCATCCTCGATGAATCTAGCAAGTTATCTAAGGTTCATTCTCGAGTTTTAAGTCATGAGCAAGCCTACAAGGGTCGACTCTAACGACATATAAAGCTAGGTCACCTCATCTCTCCTCCTACCAACACACGAGACAAGGCATCTGCTACCAAGTTTGATGCACCCGTTTTATACTCTATATCAAAATCAAACCCCATAAGTTTTCTAACATATTTTTGTTAAAGAGGTGTTTGAATCACTTGTTGCATTAATTCCTTGATACTCTTGTGATCGGTTCTAATAGTAAACCGTCGCCCCACCAAGTATTGGCGCCACTGATTGCAATATTCTACTATATAAAATATACTATATTCCAAAAGATCAATTAAGAACTTTCCTAAAGTCTCCCTTAAGAAAAGCTCACTCTAAAAGATATATATAATATATAATACGTATATTTAACCGGGAAGAATGATCACCCGGGTCGTTTCCCCAACGACTTGTGAAATTGAAACCTTGCTTTAGCTTGGATTATGATTTGAATGAAAGAAAAGATATTTTTGAGTATCTATAACTACTAAATAAAAGCAACAATTAAACATGGAACAATTAAAAAGCAATTAAACACTTAACAATACGAGAACAATAAAACGCGACCAATTAAGCCAAATTTTTACTTTAAAATTAACCCTAAATGGCAAACTAAATTTCTAACCTAAAATAGGACAAAGAAACTTTTAGAGAAAAGAAAAATATTTTTTTGATTATTTTTGAATTTTTTTTATGAATTAAAAACTATTTTAATCTAATTAAATCCTAAAAAATAGCAAATTAAGTCCTAAAAATTTACAAAAATGATTTTTAAACTTAGAAAAGTCTAAAATAACATAAAAACTCAGAAAACTATTTTTAACTATTTTTAAAATTAAAATCCTATTTTTAAAATTAAAAATAAAAGCTCAAAAATAAAAATAAAAATCTAAAAGAGGTAAAAGTGATTTTTCTTAACGTAAAACTAAAAGTACTTTTTATAAAACTAAAAACTATTTTTTTGTATTTTTTTTTAAACTTTTTTCTATTTTTTATGATTTTTCTAAATTTTAAAGCTACGAAAAATCCTAGAAATTAATAGAATAAAGGGAGAAATGTGAAAAATTCAGGGAAAGTCTAAAATGCAACAAAGATTACTAGAAAAATAAAAGGAAAGTCCCAGCTTAAAGATTAAGATCTAAATAAGCTTAGATAAGCCACGGCTTATTAAGGAAAAAAGGAAATAAAGGAACATATCAATAAAGAAAGAAAGGTAGACAACTTGTCCCACCTAGCAGAGATGGTAAACACGTATGGTATATGAGTGAGAGGTCCAGGGTTCGAAGGGTGCTATATTTTTTTTTTTACTTTTTTACAAAAAACTATAAGTTGAAACTTATAAAGGACACAATTATAAGCACTTTTAATAAAAGGAGCTAACGCTCAACTTAAAAAAACGCTTAGAAAAAGCTTTTGAAAATCTGCCAACAGTAAGTGAGCTTTTAAACTCACTTTTTCTAGTTTTCAATAAAAGCTTTGCACAAGCTTCAATATAAGCTCAAATCTTAAAGTAAAAGTTGATTAAGAAACCTTAAGATTAGTACTAACTAGTTTTGATAAGCTAACTAAACAGATAACACTAAAAGACTACTAAATTTTAAACTAAAAAGTGCAAACTCAGAAATTAATTCAAAAAGCTCATTTTTAAACTAAGCTCAAATGCTCAATAAGCACAAGAACTAAGCTAGCTTTTGAAAATAAGCTCCGAATGATACCTAATAAGCACCCTGCTATTCAGTTTTTTAAAAGCAACTAAACTAAGCACTAATATAAAAAAAAGCTGTTTATTATTGCTTATTTTTGGTGTTTTGAGTTTTTTATGAACTTTAAGAAGCAAATGCACCTAATAAGCTAAGCTAGAAAATAGAAAACAAGCTTTAAACTGAAATAACCTATATGTAATCTAGATTTCTACTGAATTTAAAAGCCTAAAAACTAATTTAACTATCCTAAGTGAAAAAAAATCAATAAGACAACAGTAGTAACTAAGGTTACTACTGCTGTCGTCAAAAATTGAACTAAAGCCCAAATAAATTGCAGGTGACCTTTTTGGGTCTAACTGCATATGACAACTCTTGTTGAGTGTATTTAAACACAATGCAACTACGTTTTAAGCCTAGGTGCTATGATCAAAAATTTCACAATGAAATGCCTAAAACAAGTTCCCCTGGTGCTGGAACATTACATATTAGCCTAACTTTTTGATATTAAAACTAACTTCTGGAAAACTCCTTTTTACTAGTTTAAATGTAACACAACTAACTCAAAACTCAAATTTCATAAGTTTATTTTGACTTTTAAGAGGTCAATATCTAAACTCCTACACACGCCATATGAAATTGACAGAAATATTCTTAAGCTTAAAAAATAAAAAAATCTAATTAACTAAACCTTGATACCAGATACAAAAATGCATTTATATTAGGACCTTATCTAACTTGAGTCAATAACTAATTAATCTGAATTTAAAGAATTAACTATTGCTAACTATTTTTTGATTTTTTATAGATTTTATGACAGAAATGAGAATACTGAAATCTATACTTTAATAAGTAAAAACAAATAAGCAAACTATTCTAATGAGTACTAGTAAATCAAATAAACACACAATAAGCAAGAAGATTAAGCAAATAAGCAGTTTACACTAACAAACACTTATTAAATTAGGTACTAAAGGACAAAGGAAACTTTAAATGAAACTTACTTGAAACTTCAGCTAAACAGAAGTTAAGAGGCTCAATTGAGCTTATCTACAGCTCTGGCTTATCCAAGGATAAGCCAGTAATAGTCCATGGGAGCTCATCCATGGTTAGCTCCCCTTCCAAAGCTTATAAGTCCAAATAGTTAAGGTATTAACTGATTTTAAGGTTTAGGTATATTAAGATCAAACTTAAGCTCAATTATTAGCTTAGAGACTAATAAGAGCTTGTAATTAGCTTATCAAAACAGTAGCTTAACATTAAAGAGCTTATGAATAAAACAAGAGCTTTTGACAGATTATTGGAAAGTAAAAGTTCAATTTTATTAACTAGAAGCTTGTTTACATTACTGAAAAGAACTTACAAAATGATTAAATTAAAATTACATTTAAAGAGAACATTGCATAAGCTAAAAAATTAAAAGCTAACTAACTCCCCCTATGTGTGTGGAGAGTGTGTGCTATTTATAGCCCTTCTCTGAACCTTCTAGGTCTTCCTTGTTGCCAATCATAGCCGTACAAATCTTCAATCATAGGAGAATGATTTTGAGCCCTTGGATCACAAATGAACTCACACGGATTGCCAGCGTGGCAATCCGTGATAGAGACATTTATGCTTGTTGTGTGAGTGATTCTAGAGTAAACCCAATCATTTTCATGTGCTTCCTCACATCCACGTGGCTTAATTACTTGGCTTGACCAATGAGGAGCCTTGATATGACTGATTTGACCCTGCCATCTTGTTATTGAGTGCTTAAATTACCCACTTTAACCTTCAATTTGGAAAAGCCCTATGATTTGACTGGAGGGTAAACTTTGGGACGATGAATGAACAGTAACCCTTTTGGCGCCCTTTTTCTAACTGAAACGGGTAAAAACATTTTTAAACTATGGGCATATAGCAAATTCAGTCCTTGTGTTTGTGTTATTAAAAGCCTAGTGTTAAAATACTTTCAGAAATGGCAACATTGGTCCTTGGAGTTAATGGGTTAAGGTTTTGGGCTTTTATTTAGGGCTTTTATTTTGGGCTTTGGATCCGGGTAGGAGAATTAGGGTTTAATTTGCCCATTTAAGGTTAAGGACCATTTGTGAAACTTTTCTGAAACTTGGAGGGACTGATTTGAAACATTTGGGATTTTGTCTCTTAGTGGTTAATTTTTGTTTACCCATAGTTGACTGAGAGTTGACTTTTCTTGGCTTCTTTTGAATCATTGGCTTCTTTTGTGCTCTTTCGTTTCCCGTGTCCGTGTTTGCCCTTTTTGACTGTTTTCTTGTGATTTTTGATATATCCGTACCTGCACACACAAAACACAAAAACAAGTATATTTTTGCCATTTTAAGTATGTTTTTAGTCATTTAGGGTCATTTTTTGGTGGTAAGGGATATGGTGTATTTTCACTTACTCAAAATTTCCCCAAACATAAAACGGATAGCGTTCCTCACGCATTTTACCTGCCCTTATAAACATATTCTAAACTTCCTCAAATCTAAACCTTTGATAATTTATGCAATGATTTTTGGTGAGTGAGCAAGAGATCAAACAAGTTATAAAACACCGATTTTCCCATTTTTTCAAGTATTTTTATATGTTTTTTGATTTTTTTGATTAGATACTAACTTCATCTGTTGTCTATTGTATTGTTTTCCATTTACCTTTTGGTAACTTTAAGGATCAGGAACAAAAAACACTTGAACAAGTGTCTTAAAAGATAAATTCGTCATCCCCGATTTTTCACTTTTCCCAAACTAAGCTTAAAAAATAGATCGCCTGTTAAGTTTAAGTCAAGATTGCTCAGGACTACTTATTAATTACAACTTGTGAATTTCTCTCCCGACATAAATTATTATATTTAAGTGTGTGTGCTCAAATTAATTTAAATCCATTAAATCCCATATTTTGATTAGTTGATATCCGACTAAGCTTTACCAGGACTTTTGGCTTATATGTTAATACATTAGTAGATCACAACTCAAAGCAAACATAAAAACCTCATTAGCTAAGACCATCGTTAGTTCACTTGTCCATGATTGACGTTCTTCTCTAGCTCCCACCGTCAATCGGGTATGTGCTAAGGCTTTTGAGACCCCACCGTAATATAATACCGAGACGTATGAACTTCCCGATGGAAAAAGCCTTGATGAATTTAGCAAAACGTTGGGTCAAAGCAATACTTGGTTTTAGAGATTGAACTTTTACTATTTATTTTTCTATCTTGGCAAATTTACATTTACTATTTACATTATTTCGGCTAAGAAACCGGTATCATCTTTTCTTTCGACCGACACATCGGCCACGCCTCCCGACAAGAGTTTCGTGTAACTTATTATGATTACAACCCTAAATATACCATCCTTCCACCCTTTCTTTCGATGTCACATCGGGAGCGAACCGACAATGGCTCATGTACTTATTGCGATGGGAGTTGTGCATTATTATTAACACTAAGGATTTATATCTTGATATCCTTATTGTATTTTACCACTATATTTTTTCTTTTTCATCATTTTTTTATTATTTACATTTTTACTAATAACACATTATTTTCTAAATAGAAAAAATTTCGTTTTAGAAAACCAAAGTATAAGCTTGAACCAAAATTCTTATTTATAAATGATGTTGACTTCATTCATAAAGCTTTTTCTCTAAATAAGTTGATTAGACTTTTAAGAGTAAAACTCTAATTTGTAAAAATTAAAGAGAACACGTATGATTAATCATTTTAAGAACTTTTGAGAAGAAAACCACAAGTTATTTTTATAAGCTTTTAAGTTTTCCAAATAAACCTTTGTTTAGCATCCTAATTCGTAATTAACACTATCATCTCTTATTCTTTGCAATTTAAAACCCTAAATAAAGAAATTCGGCAAATACGCCTATATTAATAATCCAACTCGGCATATTTAAAAATCTACTTGAGATTAGCACAAGTCTTCATGTACTTAATGATTTTAAGTCTAAGCATGTTTAAAGTTACATGAGACTAGCACAAATCTATCATCATTAATTTGTTTAGGGAGAAAGCTAGAACTCAACACATTTCGATGGGTCAAAAATTACTTCTTATTCTCACCAACGGAAAACCTACATTCGTGTCTTAACACTTATATATATATATATATATATTATAACGTAATATATATATATGTTATATAGTATAGTATATATATAATTATATTTATATATATCTTATATATATTATATATTTCAACTACTAATATATTTTTCTACAAATAAAACTTAAAAATTTAAAAATTTTGAAATTTTTACTATTTTGTGGGAAAACGGGGTACGTGAGAACAAAACAATAAGTAGGTAACATCAAATCGATAGATTCCCTCCCCAAACTGAAACAAAACATTATCCTCAATGTTTAAGGCGGGTCTCTACGCAAATCTAAGCCGTTTTTTAATTATGCAAAGATAAACGTGAATCGATAAGATGAAAGGATATCGGATTTCCCCAAACTAATTGCAAACAAAGGCTAGGAAGCTCGAGTGAACCGGGACAAATCACCAAACACAAGAGTCTTCAGAAAAGTTAGGGTATAATCCTGCAAACAATCACAAGCACAAACAACAAACAAAAAGAACGGAAGAGTACAAGCCTCCTCACACACATTAGAAACTAAAAAGAAAAATAGAAAATGGATAAGCATGGGGTGCCTCCCACGAAGCGCTTTGTTTTTGGTAACCGAGTCACATAGCTTGACTCGATCCCTGAATTCATTCGTCCTTAGGGAGAGCAAATGGAACTGGCTTAAGAGAAAAATGAAAAGTAGAGATTCTAGGGTCAAAAACGAGGCCCTTACTCCTGAGAGAGAGAATAACAGGGGAATCCTCGGGGTAGGTGAAAAATGAGAGAAAAGTCCAAATGACAAATGTGAAGGAATTAACATCTGCAACATTTAGGGATAAAACAATTTCTTCATCATTCTTCATGGCCGTATCGGGCTTAAAATTTAAGCAAACATCCGGTGGTTCCGGCGGAGGACGAGGAGATGACGGGTTGTCTTGATGATCAAGGTTAGGTAACTCATTATCTTCATCTTCGGAATCATCATTCTCAACACCTGGTGGAATTAAATCATCTGGAACAAGGAATATATCGATCTCTTCTTGAACGGGGTCACTATCCTCAACGGGGATTGAACTTGGATGAACATTTTCCTGTGACCGGGAAGTTGAAATCTCACAAAGCAAAGTCATACGACTAAGATAATCCTCATGTTCACGAACAATCCTTGAAGGAAGTGTTAAAAGTTCACCGGCGAACTCATGGTGAAGAGGATCACTCCTTGGAGAAAAAGTAATCGAAGTATTATGGATGGATTCATTTGGTTCATGATCGGAAATCACTTCGGGAGCGAGATTATGGGTGGTATCATCACTAAGCAGATTCTCAAGAAAAATTACGTCTCCTTCTGAATCGAAATAACCTTCCTCAAAATTAGAAGAAACTTCCATGGCTAGAAAAGCATCGATCTCATCAATATCGTCTTCTGGATCGGAACACTCAACCTTATCGGACAAAGGTGTGTTAAGTAAAACTGGCTCATCGGAATCTAAAACGTTGGAGTTCTTGTTTTCAACATCTTCATCTATCTCGTTAAAGAGAGGATTTTCGTTACTGGAGTTGAAGTTATCATCAAATTCGAAAAGAGGGTTTGAATAAACTTGAAAATTTTCTTCATGAACACCTTTTTTAAGAAGAGTGAGTTCATCGGCGAACTCCTCAAGATTATCACTAGTCTTCACCGGAGAAGAACTAGGAGGAAGAGCATCGGAATGATTAGTGGTACTGCCACTAAATGGCTCATCTTTCGAAAAATCAATGACAGAAATAGCATGAGCAAATTGCTTATTCTTGCTTTTCTCAGATTTTTCAGCATAAAAGACAAGTTCATTGCTTCCTACTCTTAATGTTAATTTTTCTTCGTATAAATCAATGAGAGCTTTTGCAGTGCGAAGGAAAGGTCTCCCTAAAATAATAGGCACTCTCGGGTCTGGTTCAAAATTAACCATAACAAAATCAGCAAGAAAAGTGAAACCATCAACTCTAACTACAACATCCTCGGCTTTAAAGCTCCAGTGTTATTCGGGTGGGCTTTAAAGCTCGAGTGTCATTCGGGTGGGCTTTAAAGCTCCAAGCCCAAGTTGCTTGTAGACAGAATGAGGCAAAAGATTTATGCTAGCTCCGGAATCGGCTAAAGCATTAGTCCTATCAAGTTCTTGTAGAGCACACGGAAGAATAAGAAATTTTACGGGATCTTCGAGTTTCTCGAGAACTTTGTTCAAGATGATGGCGGAACATTCAGCATTTACGGTTGTGATGGCGATTTCTTCAAGTTTCTCTTTGTTTCTCAATAAAGTGCTTAACCATACGGCATTTCGATGAGAGCATCTTTTAAACCAATTTCTAAACGGAGTTGTTTAAACAACTTCATAAACCTGCTCTGCTGAGCACTAGGTTTATCTTTCTCTCTTATAACATGAAGAATCTATTTTTTAAAATCTAATTAACCTAATAACACATTAAGCTAACTAATTTTACTAATCTAAATGACAAACTCAGAAAATAACTCTAAGAGCTTAAAAACTAAATAAGCTAAAAAGTTCAATAAGCTATTTCAAAGGCTGAGCTTTTTAAAACTAGACAAAACACATATAAGCTATAAATCTATTGCATAAAATCAAATCCTATAAGCTAAAAATCTAAATTTAAAAGCTAATCACTAGTTACTACTGTTTTTGGCTTTTTGAGATTTTTATGAACTCTAAGAGCTAATTTACCCTAAATTATAAGCTAGAAATTTGAATTCAAGTTTTAATCTAAATTAAGCTATATGTTAACTATAACCCTACTGATTTTTAAACTCTAAAACTAACTTAAGCTATCCTAATTTTGATCAAAAACCACTGCAGTTTAAGACTGCAGTGGTGTCTATCTGATGCAATTGACCAAAATCTCAAAGCCTATAAATGCAGATCTAATTACTTGATTTATACACTTATAAAACTCCTAAGTTAACTCAAATTATAAAACTAGATTAGCTAAATTCTACTAGAGCTAAAAATGAAACTAATGAAGGACTTAATGAACACAGTTTCAATTAATCAACTAGACAACTTATGAAATCTCAATTAGTCTTAATAAAACTCACTAAACCTGCACTTTTAAACATGTTTGAATTATTCTAAACCAAAGCAAATGAACAAAGAGATACAAGAAGTACTAACTTATGTTAGTACTGCTAGTACCAAACACCCCTTTAACATCCATAGAATCCTTTTTAACTTGCTAAACTGAAATATAATGACTAAAACTTAATAACCAGATGATAAACAGCTTATAGCAAACCTAATTAGCAAACCTAAGCAAATTATAAGACAGTTTAATAAGCTATAAGCTAAATTACTCTATTTTTGGATTTTTAATGATTTTTAAGACAAATTATGAAAATCTAAGATCTATACTACTAAAGCCTAAAACAGATTATAAATCAAGTTCAATAAGCTAAATAAGACAAGTTTAAGCACCAATAAGCAATCATTTAAGCAAAATAAGCTAGATTACATTAAGAAATTTAAGACAGGAAGAATAAAGGGAAACTTACAACCTGCCTTAGCTAAACAAAGGCTAAATGGCTCAATGAGCTTATCAACAGCTCTGGCTTATCAGAGATAAGCCAGTGAAAGTCCTTGGAAACTCATCCTTTGCTAGTTTCCCTTCCATAAGCTCAAAGTTCAAATGTACAAGGTATTAATCTGATTTTAAATGTTTAAGTAGAATTAATGCCTAATTGAGCTCTATCACAAGCTTATAGACTTGTGAGAGCTATAATGAGCTTGTGTGAGCTTATGAGTAACAGTAGCAAACATTTGGGCTTATTGAGAGCTTATGAGTAAAAAACGGCTTATAAAAACTAAAAGTTTGATTTTATTAATAACTAAAAGAGATTACAATACTTTGGTAAAGGAATTACAAAAGCTTTAATGAAAATTACATTTAAAGGAAACTTGCATAAGCTAAAAACTAATTTAAGCTAAATTTCTAAAAGCTAAAAACTAGGTAAAAGAAAGATCCCTGGTGTGTGAGAGAGGAGCTCGTATTTATAGCCACCAGGGAAGCTTCTAGGTCAACACTAAGGGCCGTTGGATTAAATTATAACTCACATGGATTGCTAGCGTGGCAATCCATGATGTGACACCTTGTGCTTGTTTTAGGCAGGCTTTAGTGTAAAATCTTGCATCTTTGTGTGTTTCTACACAATCCACGTGTGATTCCCTTTGTAGGTATTGGCCAATGAGAAAGCTTGGTGATGTAATAACTCTGCCAACGTGTACTTGAGCCCTTGAAATAGCTTGCCACATGGTCAATTTTGATTTGCCCCTTGTTTT
>BQNB010150417.1:0-16036 GCA_026074375.1 Tanacetum coccineum
GGATAATCCTGCACATCAAATAAAAGCGATTAGATTCTCTTAGGGACCTAAGCCTTTTTGGGCTTGAGTCTGCCTAGTGGATCTTTGAAATTGGCACAATCTCTAGGTCTTGATCCACCATTGTATTTGGAGATTTTGTACCAGTAATGTCTTTTTGATCTCCAATTACAACCTGCTGAGGGATTAACAGTAGTTTCCCTTTTCCCCCTAACAGCACTAACTGCATTTACCTCAGTAGTATTAACTTTTTGATATGAAAAATTTGTTCTAAGTGTTGTTGTTCTATTCAATGACTTTCTAAAAGGTAAAACAGATTTATGAAAATCACCCTTTGGTCTAACATTATTCACAATAGACTTAAGAGTATTAACTTTCATGGCAGCATTAGTTGGTACTGCCTGACTGTTAAAATTATGTCTAGCATTAATAACATTATTAGTACTGCTAGCTCTAGCAGTATGCCTAGCAGTATTAACTGGAATTTTACCAGTTCTAGTTAGTACTGCTGTAGGAACAAATTGGTTTTTATGATTCACTCTTTGCACATTGTTCCAAATTGTCCTAATCTCCCTTTGACTAGACTTCTTTCTCATCCTATTATTTAACTCAGCTTGTTTAGCCCTCCTCTTTTCATGGAAATCACAATCTCTGATAAGATGACTAAGACTTCCACATACAAAACATACTTTTGTATCAAACCCATATCCCAACTCTTTCTTGTCAACTTTAGGATATTTACTATGTGTGAATTGATTCTTAACAGTTTCCCTATGAGTTTTTACTTGCTTATTAGCAAAACTAGGTGTTTCCTGTTCTTCTGATGGTAGAGACACATGCTCATCTTCACTATTTGATTCATACTCCTCAATGATAGGAGCATCAGACTAAACCTTAGGTTGACTTACTACTTTATGTTCATTAACAACTATTTCAGTCATAAATTCAGATGTTTCTACACTAATGTTAGATTCACAGGTATCAAAGTCACTGGTTTAGGTTTCAGATTCACAAGGTTGAGACTGTTTTGGACCATATGTAAATTATGAGTAATCTATTTCAATATCAGGTCCAGATGGCATGTAATTCCCTGTCATGGGTGGGGGTATAACATGCATTCCTTCTTCTGTAACAAACATATCATACAGAGGTTGATTTTCTAAATCACTTTCCTTATTCATAAATACACTTTGTAAAACTTCATTTTCATAACTCAAGATGCCTGACACATGCTATATAAAAATCCCTAACCAAGCCCAAATATTTATCATTAGCACTCATCTGAGTATTTAGTGTTTACCAAGATTTTAGAAGAGTTGTGCCATTTTTCTACTTTAGCTTTTAAATCTTCTTTTTCTTTTTCAGCTTCTGCCAATAGTTTCTTATGGTATGTAAGGACATCAGTTTTATCATCTAAGTCTATTTTCATAAACCTTATCTTTTCCTCATACCAAAGTTGACTTTGTTGATGAGCAACTAATTGTGCTTCAACTTTCTTTAAAGCTTGAGTATATGCCAGTATTTCTATGCTTGCATCACTAAGTTGTGCTCTTTGTTCATCATACAGTTTTTTAAGTTCAGCATAAGACTCTTTACATTCTTTTGAACAAGAAGTTACCTCTGTGTCTGAGCCTGAACTGTTGCAAGCCATCAAAGCATAATCTTCTTCTTCTTTGAGTGAATGGGTCCACATCAACCCTTCTCCATCACTATAGTCTCCTAAGCTTTAGAGTCCTCCTGTTTACCAGATCTTCTCCCATTCTCTTTATCCTTATTGCCAGAGTTCCAAGCATCTCTCCTCCTCCCATCTTGATTCCCCTTGGATCTGCACTCTCTAGCAAAATGCCCTGTCTTGTGACAACTGTATCACTCAACTTTAGTTTTGTCAAACCCAACTGGTTCCTTGGCATCAAATTGTAGCTTTCCACCTATCTTTTTGTATAACTTTTTCATTCTCATGGAAATCATAGCTACCTGCCATTTCAAGTCCATTTCTTCTAAGTCAAATTCATCAAGCTGTTCCAAATCTTCATGATCCAACTGAGGGCAACTGGATTGATTTGCAAGTAAGGAATATGATGAAGCATGTTCATATTGTGAGTTTTGACCAGAAGGATTAGAAACACCATAAGCGATACTAACATCATTAGTACTGCTAGTGTTCTCTGAAACGAATGCCACATTCTGCGTGCTAGAGGATGATGCAGTAGAGCCTTTAACATCATTCTCAAAGACTCTAAGATTATTATACAGATCATCAAAGCTGAGACTGTCCACTCCTGGCTTGGTCCTCATGATTAAGGAAACTTGAGACCAGGCAGAAGGTAGAGACCTAAGGAATTTCTGATTTGCATCCTCAGTGGAGACACCTGCACCATGAATCTCTAGTTGACTCAAAAGGGTGGAACTGAACCTGTCATTGCCTTATGTAGCCCTTCTGAGTTTGATACAGAGAAGCCTTCAAACTGTTGCTTTAGAATATACTTCTGCATCTTCTTTGATTCATCATTTCCACCAAATCTAGATTTTAATAGGTCCCACAAACTCTTTAGCATCAGTCTCTTTTTTGTAATTGCAAGATGATCTTCTGGTAAAGCCATAAGCAAAGTGGTCCTTGCTTTTCTTTCTCTTTCTCTGGCTAAGATCTCTTCTGCAGTCCTTGGAGGCAGAACCTTGATTTGACCTTGTGTATCTGTGGAGATTGATACAGGACCATTTCCATTTTGTATAACTTCCCAGATAGGATAGTCTGTATGGGCCAAATAATGTTCCATTTTCATGGCCCATATGTCATATTCTCCCTTTTTGAGAATAGGAAGTTTAATGGTTGAAACAGTGTGAGGAGTTTATTGTGTAGGTGTTTGTGATGGTGGTGGTGGTGGTGGTGGATGGATCTTGTGATCCTGCATGATTTGCTTTGTAAGATAGGGGTTTAATAATATGGTTTTTGATTCTTCTTACTCAGAGTTCTACAGGCTATGATACCACTTGTGAGTCCTAAACTGAACAGGATCTTTGCAGCTGCTAAGGGTGATAAGCCAACTGTATAACACTACAGATTGACTATAGAGAAACACTGACTATGAATACTTATTTTATATGCGGAATCTACAGAATAGTATTAAGAAGAACAATACTAAACTTTGATTTCTATTAATCTGCTTTAAGTGATTACAGATTACTAACTATGAGATATGATTGTATAAGATGAGATCTGTGTATTGTCTCTGTGTGTCCTTTCTCTCTAATGCCATATGGTTCCTTTTATAGACCAAGGATAAACCCTAACAGGCTTACAAAACGCGTAAAAGAAACAATAATACATATCTTTTCCTACAATATCTCATACATATCTCTTAAACGCTACTAACTATTTTATACTTACAGTACTAACTATCTGAGCAGTACTTAACACTTTGTACTGTCAGTACTAACTATAACTAGCGGTACTAAGTATAGAACTAACGATACTAAGTTAGGAATGCATAATTCCCAACAGTAGGGATGATAACAAGAGTGTTAGTGCAAATATTACGATATTTAATCTATATGATTTCTTTATGTTTTGGTGATGACAAACATGTAACTTGTAATACGTAACGTAAAGTGCGCAAGTTACTCGTAAATCACAAAGATTCATTGCATACTCACAATCAACATCTCTCGGACGTCTCCAATCTACATAACACTGACATTGTTTGACACACGACTTAAATAACATAAGGTATGTGCAAATACAACATTAAACATTGTAGGATGATCAAAGAATAAGTTTTTGTTTTAACATTACATTTTTATAAATGTAAACAACCAAGTTCTTTAAAATTAATTAGACAGATTATTTTTGATATTATAAAGAAAATGTTTTATGTAGTAATTATTTTTCAAATTCAAATCTAGCCCATTTTTTTTTTCCCCCCAAAAACATGTGTCACCTTTCACCAACAAGTTGGTCACTACAAAAAGAAAATACTGCGATTGTCTGTCGAGGTGGTCGCCCTAAATAGGTCGACGGCCCTCTTAATTATCCGGCGGCCCCCTAGTATATCTGTGACCGCCGTTTCCTGACAGGCTATTTTTAGCTCCTATAAATAGTGAGTCATTTCCAACTATTTTTACAACCCTTTTTGCACGAATTTCTCTCAGTTTTTTCTCTCTCTAGATCTCACTAAATCTCTCCAAATCTTTGATCATTTAACTTGTTTAATCTTGTTTAAATGTGATCTATTTATACTCTTTCCATTCCTTCCCTCAAGTGCAAGAGAAGAACTTCGGTCATATTCAAGATCCAAAGTTATGTAGTCTAGTTAGTCAATTTGTAACATTTGTTACATATAGATCTAGTCCATGTCTTCCAATCTTTAGGAGTGTGTAGATCTGATTCGCTAGAATCTATATATACGTAATAATAAAATATATAATTTGATGGAAAATTACCAAATTACCCTTGAGGACAAGATAAAAACGGAAATTATTCACATAATATTTATAATATAATATTATATAACCGGGAAGTATGATTCCCGGGTCGTATCCCCAACGATTGTGCAAATGAAACCACGTTTTGATGTTAGGACATTGATTTGAATTGGAAGACAAAGATTGACTTGATTAACTACTTTTAAAATTAAATAAACTAATTGTAACAATTAAGCAGAGGGCACAATAACGGGAAATCCAAATTTTAACTATAAACGCAAAACGGTCCCCTAAAGGAGGTCAAAAACCCTATATTTCTAAATTTAAACCTAACCTTAAATTTTTTTTCTTTTTTATCGTGAACTCTATTTGAATAATAAAGTATGTTTTAAAGAAAAATAGAACATATAACGGAGTTGAAATGAGCTTTATAATACTCGAAAATCGTGAACATGAACCAAATCCCGTTCTTTTAAAAATCGTTAATTTGCAAAATGAGTACTACGAAAGCAAAACTAATTTTCCTAGGAACTTTATGATAAAAGAAATTTTTTTTAAAAATATTTATATTTTTTTGATTATTTTTCTATTTTTTATGATTTTTTAAAGTTTTTAATGAAAATAAATGTTTAAAAATACTAAACTATCTATAAAAATTCTAGAAATATTACAGAAAATAGCTTATATTAATTAGAACCTAGTAAAAATAAGCTTGAACTCACAGCTTAATGAATAAGCCACGAAATAAGCTAAAATAGCTTATAAGGACTTCATAAGGGGAAAAAAAAGCTGTATAAAGAATTATGTTGCAACAAAGGTATAATGAAGAAGAGATTACCAAGGGCGCAGTGGTAGTGAGTGTGGTGTGTGTGTTATAAAAGGGTTGAAAGTGTTGAGGTCGGGGGTTCGAGTCTTTTAATCACCCCGACTTCCCACTTTCCCTTTTGTATAAAAAACTTATAAAGCCAAAGTATTAATCACCTAAAAAAAGCAATTTTAATAAAAGAAACTTTTTATGAAAAGACCTAAATAAGCTGAAAAACAGCTTATAACTCTGACAGAAACACTAAACTCATATTTTTGGCTTTTTTCAAAACTAAATAAGCTAGAAGGACTTAATAAGCTAAAGCTTATGACAAATTAAGCTAATTCTAACCTAAAGAGTTAATTGAACAAGAATAAGCAAACAGAATAAGCATAGCTTGTAATTTCAAATATGCACTTATCGAAAAAACACTTAAAACCAAACAGACATTTAGCTCACTTTGAGCTAAAATTAAACAAGCAATTAAGCACTTTAATGAATGAAACTTATATATTCTTAGAGCTGAACTAATAGGCTATCTGGAACTGCTTTTTAAAATGATTTTGAAATCAAAGAGATTATTGAGAAAAGCTTGTGAAAACAGACTAGTAGCTCACTGCTGACCTTTAGCTTTGAAAAGACAGAATGCAATTTTAAAAGCTTAATAACAGTTAATCTAATAAGCTAATTTAATATAAAACACTAGTTCAAAACTTTTAACTATGTTATATAAGCTACTCTATTGTTGAAAATGAAAACTTAACAACTATTTTAACCTACTTAAAAAGAAACTAGAAAATGACCTTAAGCTGTTTTTCCTTATCTGATACAAATGACACAAAAGTGATTAAAGCACAAAATCTTTAAATGCAGACCTTCATTCTTATTTCTATACTGATAAAATCCCAAGTAGACTTATGTAGGTGATTAGATTAGATTAATTCTTCTTGGCTTAATAATGAACTTATGAAGGGGACTTAATGAACACAGATTCAATTAACAACTAGAAAACTTATGAAACCTTAACTAGTCCTAATAAAACTCTCTAAACCTGCACTTTTAGACCCTTTAAATGATTCAAAACCAAACAAAGGAACAAAAGGGTTCAATCAGTACTAACTCATGTTAGTACTGCTAGTCCTAAACACCCCTTTAACTACCTTAAAATCCATTCAAACTTGCTAATTTGAAATCTAATGGACAAAGCTTAATAACCAGATTATAAACAACTTTATAACTACTCTTCTTACACACTTAGTAAGCCAGATACTAAGATCTTAAAACTAATCTAATATTTTTTTGCTTTTTATGAGTTTATGACAGATTATGAAACTAAGATATTAGACTAATGACTAAGCATAATAAGCAAATAACAACTATGTTTAGCATTTTTAGACAAATTTATGACAGCAATATGAATAATTAAGCCAGATTAAGTAAATAAGTAATACAGATTTAAACTATGAAACTTGATTTGTAGGAACTTACTTATGCCTTAGCTTAACAAAGGCATTAATAGGCTCAATTGAGCTATCTACATGCTGTGGCTTATTGTAAATAAGCTAGTATAAGTCCATATGAGCTCTTCCATTTTAAACTCATTTTCTTTAAGTCCAAATTCCATTAAGCAAAGGTATTACAGCTGATTTTAAGGTTACAATAGATTAGGTACTTATTAAAGCTCAAATCCAAGCTTATAGACTTGGATGAGATAGAATGAGAGCTTATTATGAGCTTATGAAACAGTAGAATACACATTTGATTAGTATAAGTGCTCCTTATTCCCTCGTGAAAACTCCCGCATCTTTAAAACTAAATGATGATTTTATTAATGATTAAAAACGGCTTCCCCCCACAAACCTACTTGACAAGAGAAATCAACAGAACTTTTCTATACATAGAAAATTTACATTGAAACTTAAAAAACTTTTAACTAAAAATGCAGGAAAGAAGAAGATGTAGAAGTTAAAAGATGTGAGAGTGAGGAGATGAGCTCTCTATTTATAGCTTCCAGGAGAATGCTCTTGGTGTCAAGTCCTTCACACACTCCCTTGAATCCTGTCCCTCCATTTCTTCTAATGATTGCATCTTATTGGGGTCAGTTAGATAAAATCTTAGCTCACCGGATTGCCAGCGTGGCTATCCGTGGATGTGACACACTCACTGTGTTTCTTTCTTGACCAGGTTTGTGTGTTGAAATTTTTCATTCCTTTGTCTTTACTTCACTTATCCATGATCCTTTTAAGTTGGCTTGGACCAATGAGAATGCTTGGTGATGTATTACTTTGCCACGTCAAAACTTAGCACTCAAATTACCCAACCACACTGTCAATTTAACTTTGCCCCTTGTTTTTATCATAAAGGTAAATGAGGAATAAGGAGATGAACAGTAAAACAACTTTTGGCGCCCATTTTTACTTATAAGGGGTGTTTGATTTGTGTTTGACCCGGGGCTTGACTTGGGCTTTATTAAGGATTTTGGGCCGGGTGTTGGTTATAAGGAAATGGGCCATGGTGTAACAAGTTAACGGGTGTTAACTCTTTTATATGAAAAGAGTTAACACCGTTAGGGTTTAGGGGACCATTTTTGTAATTTGGTAAATATGAGGGACTGATTTGGTAATTTTGGATTTTGTCTTTTTGTGTTGACCATGTTTGACTGAAGGTTGACTTGAGTTGACCACTGTTGACTTTTGATAGCATTCTCCCGGCTCTTTGTGTGCTCTTCCGTTCCCGTGTCCGTGTTTGTCCGGTTTTAACCGTTTTCTTGAGATTTTTGCAATATCCGTACCTACACAATCACAAAGACAAAACAAGCAATATACAAGCATTTAAAGCACAATTTTGTCTTTTAGGGTTATTTTTGATATTATAACGGATATGTTTTTTCACACATATTCAAAAATTCCCCAAACTAAGCGATTGCGTGTCCTCACGCAATATTATATGCTCTATAACCAAATAATCTAACTTTCAAAAAACTAAATCTTTGAAAAGTAGCAAAGATTTTTGTGGAGAGAGTTAAGAAATCACAAGTTATAGAACACCCTATTTTCCCATTTTTCTAAAACTTTTTTAATATTTTTTTTAAACTGAGATTATTTCGACTTTCATTATTTCCATAACTATTAGGGATCATAGAACAAGATGCATTTCGATCCGAGAATGCCCCAAAAAGGATAAATTCATCGTCCCCGACTTTTCACTTACTCCAAACCAAGCTTAAAATGAAATCACAGCTAAATATCATTTAAGATGCTAACACTGCTCATATTTGCAACTTGTGAACTTTTCACTCCCGGCATTTATTATATCTTAAGTGAGTATGCTATTATGAATTTCAACCATGGATCAACTTTTTGCAACATACTATGCTTCACGTTCCACCTTAGAATAATGAGTTTGAAGGCGAGATCATCCCATGTAGCGACTTTCGTCTCGGCACATCCCAACCTTGCGGCTAAGTGACCAGGCTTTTGGACACAAACAGAGTCTAGTATCGGACTCACAGACCTTAGGTTTCAGAAAATCTCAGGTTTCCCGGATATTCATAGCTTATAAAATAGAATAGTCAAAGTGCAAAAGCATATTTGAATCTAACAACAAGAAATCTATTTATTAATTAAAACTTGAAATTAAACATTTATGCAATTGTAACCCTCGACCTTTTAGAAGGCTGCAACATCGGTTGTGAGCCGACAAGATGCAACAAACTTTTATCAGCCTCGGATATTTATTTTATTGGGCTTTCTTTAGAAAGAATACCACATCGGTTGTGAGCTCCGGCAAGAGGTTGTAAACCTTATAACCACAGTTCTTATTATTTTATATTTTTTGTCATTTTCTTTTTTCTACATTTATATTATATATTTATTTTTTTATTTTTTTTATATTTATTTATTTAAAGAAGACTTCTTTTTGAAAAATTCAAGTATAAATTTGAACTAAGACTAAAATTTTTGCTATATATTACATAAAAATTGTTGATTTAAGTTTAATCTCCAAAAACAGCACGTATATTAATCCGGTTAAGAGCTTATGGGAGAAAAAGCAACAAGTTACATACATGAGCTCTTAAGATTTCCAACTAATCCTTGTTTAGCATCCTACTCATACTTAACTCTATCATTTTTCGTTCTTCGCGAATTAGCGAACGCTTAGCCTAAAAGTTAAGGAACAAGCTAGAGCTCAACACGCTCGATCGGGTCAAAATTTACTCTTATTCTTACCCAGCAAGAAAGTCAAAATTGTGACAAAAACACTTATTTTATTTTTGAAAATTTTAAATTTTTTCATATTTTTGAAAATTTGGTGGGAAAAACGGGGTACGTGAGAACAACGGCAAAAAGTAGGCAAGATCATATCGAAGATATACTACCCCATACTAAAATCAAACATTGTCCTCAATGTTTCCTAGCCTAAGTCCTAAAAACCCCATACTAGAATTCAAAAAGTCTAATGCATAACTCAGACATGAAGAAAGTATCACAAAAATCTTTAGCCGTTTATCAAGTGTGCTAAAAGATAAATGTTAGACGATAATAATCTTTAGGATATCGGATTTCCCCAAACTAATGGCAAGCAAAGGCTAGGAAGCTCGAGTGGACCAGGACAAAACACCGAACACGAGAGTCTTCAGAAAATTTGGGTCAATCCTGCAAACAATCACAGGTACAAACAACAAACACAAAGAACGGAAGAGTACAAGCCTCTTCACAACACATTAGAAATAAGAAATAAAAATAGATAAGCATGGGGTGCCTCCCACGAAGCGCTTTGTTTTTGGTCACCGAGTCACTTAGCTTGACTCGATCCCTGAATTCATTCGTCCTTAGGTAGAGCAATACTTGAAATAAGAAACTTCCATTAAAAACACCACTGGCTCTAGATAAGAAAAATGAAAAATGAAGATGCCGGGGTCAAAAACGAGATCCTCACTCCCGAAAGAAAGAATAAAAGGAGAATCCTCGGGGTAGGTGAAAGATGGAAGAAAAATCCAAATGACAAATGTGAAGGAATTGACATCTTCAACATTTAAGGATAAAACAATTTCCCTTTGGTTAAAATCTTCATCATTCTTCATGGCCGCATCGGGCTTAAAATTTAAGCAAACGTCTGGTGGTTCCAGCAGAGGACGAGGAGAAGATGGGTTGTCTTGATGATCAAGGTTAGGTAACTCATGGTCGGGAAGGAAAGTAGAATTATCTTCATCCCGTAATTACGACCCTCACGCAATTTCAAACGAAATTAACATGTTTATAATGCCCAATATGCTCTATGCCTCTAGATTCAATAGGTAGATGACACGAGCTTTCATACACAAGCTTGTTAAGGGGTGCAAAACCAATTGGTGTCTGTATAAGCTTTACTAAACAGCCCATATAGTGTCATCAAGCTATCAGACCGAGGCAACGGTTTTTCTCCAACCATACTTTCTAAAAAAAATACGTTTAACTCACGATTCAGACAACCTCGACCTTTGACCACTTCGTTTGAGGGTGGTAAAGCTAGCAAGACGATGCGCGACCCCATACTTAAACATAAAATTAGAAAAATTGTTCCTTACAGAAATGGGTCCAAACGATCGCTTATAAAGCTTCTCGTTGTACTGAATTTTCGGGCAAAAAGGATTTCAAAAACTATAACTAAACTCTACGCATCGTTGGTGGGGCAGCGGCTTTGGCTCAACCCATTTGGAATAGGTTAATCGACGGCTACAGTATGTATTTATTTCCTCTAGATGACGGAAATAGTCCCATGAAGTCTATGCCACAGACATCAAAGATTTCACACACTTGGATAGAATTTTGTGGCATCTCATCACGTTGTGAAATTTTTCCCTGACGCTAGCATGAGTCACAGTTTTTGACTAACACATGGGCATCTTTGTAGATTGCAGGCCAATAAAATCCTGAGTCAAAAACCTTTTTGGCGGTGTAGTTGCTCCGTAATGTCCCACGATGGGTCCACTATGGCAAGCTGTAGGATTCGACATCCCCCCCCCCCCCCCCCCCCCCCCCCCCACCCCCCGCTACTTGGGCCCAAATACACGCCGGATACTTGATCGCATAGGTTTTGAATAGAAAAGGGTCGTCCCAAAAATAATATTTGATATCTTTGAAAATTTTATTTTTCTGCTGAGTTGACATTTCTTTGACAATGAAAAATTCCCCGCGTGGTAATTTGCATAATCGGCAAACCACGGTACTTATGGGTCAACCACGAGAAGTCACCAATTAAGTGTTTCGAGAGGAAAAGTTCGTTATATCCCTTGGATCGAGAACATTTTTCATACGGGTTTCTAATCGGGAAAAGATATCGGAGCCCGCGTAGTTTCGGATCCCATTTTGGTATCAGTTACTTAAAAATCGAATTTCTTGAGAAGGAGGAACCCAACGTAAAAATCTTGCCTTGGGCATCTTTTAGCAAATAGGTACTTAAGGGCGGAATGATCCGTATACACTATGCTTTTATTCATGATGAGGTATGACCGAATTTTTCGAAAGCGTACACCACAGCTAACATTTCCTTTTCCGTTGTGGTGTAGTTCGATTCCGCCTCGGTCATTGTTTAGCTTGCATAATGTATAGGCCTAAAGTGTTTCTCAATTCGTTGCCTCAGAACCGCACCTATGACTTAGTCGCTTGCATCGCACATAAGCTCAAAGGGCTGGTCCCAGTTGGGGGCAATCAGAATTGGAGCTTCGGTTAATTTCTTCTTTTAAGGTCTGAAAAGCTAGATGCATTCCTCGGAGAAAATGAAATGATTGTTTTTTCTCAAGGAAGAGTCATGGGTCAAGAAAATATTATGAAAGTCCTTGAGAATCTACGGTAAAAACATGCATTCCGAGAAAACTCCTAATACCCGTTGAAGGATAGTTGGGTGATAGGTAATTTAGCAATGAAGTCCATTTTGGTTACTTTGTCAAACTTCTATTCCTTTCTTTGCAATCTTGTGACAAAGACCTATGCCATTTCTTTCACCATAATAGGCTTTTACTTTTCCCAATTTAGAGCCAAATTAGTGCTTTCACACTGTTTAAGCATTTTTCTAAAATTGAAAGGCACATAGGAAAGAAATTACCAAAAACTAAAATTCATCCAAGAAAACTTCCCTAACTCTTTTCAATCATATCATAGAAGATAGCCATCATACACCTCTGGAATGTGCCTGGTGCATTGCATAAGCCGAAAGGCATGTGGCGGTAAGCAAATGTTCCGTATGGGCAGGTGAATGTGGTCTTCTCCTGATCTTTCAGATCGATTGGTATTTGAAAGTAACCCGAGAAACCATCGAGGAAACAATAATATTCATTTCCTGCGAGTCTCTCAAGCATTTGATCCATAAACGGCAAAGGGAAGTGGTCTTTCTGTTTGGCTTCGTTCAGCTTACGATAATCAATACAAACTCTCCATCCTGTTACAAGTCTAGTTGGTACTAATTCATTTTCATCATGCAATGGTTACTATATACTTTACGTTTCATCCCTCCTTTCTTTGGCACACAGGCACTAGGCCTTAACCCAAGGACTATCCAGATTGTGGTAGATTCAAATCCACGTTAAGAGTTTTCAACCGTCTTTCTTAATGACATCGTGGATCTTTGGATTAACCCTTCTCTGATTTTGTAACCGGCTGGATATCAGTAGTCCTCTTCCATTAGAATTTTATGAGAACAAAATTCCGGCTTAATACCCTTTATATCGGAGAGTTTCCAAGCAATGGCTTATTTTCGGGACTTTAGAACTTTTATGAGAGCGGTCTTTTCATCGACAGTTAAATCTTTGGCAATTATGACTGGCAACTTGATGTTGTCCTTACAAAATGCATATTCGAGATGAGGCGTAGTCCTTAAGTTTCGACCTCGGGAGGTTCATACAATTGCAGAATTGAACAGTTTTAGCTTCACAAATTTTTACGTTCCTTTCTAATTTCATGCCAAAATAAATTTCCTTGGTTTCGGAGGTGGTGTAGGATCACCAATAATGTATAGCTTCGAAGAATAAGGAATGTCCCCCCTCTTGGTCATATTAGGATCATCAACTTCCGTGAAGTTGGATCGTCGGCTAGAGCAAGAAAAGCATCAGCTTCTTCGAGAAGTAGAAAATCACTATCCCCAAAAGGAGTGAGAGTCTAAGAAGAATTTGATACTACCCGGGTCCATATCCAGGAGTAGGTAATTGCCACATCGCGATCCACATTGGAAAATCCTAGAACTTCCTGAGAATACTCCTCACAAGATAATTCAACAACGTCGATTCGGTTTGCTGTCATATCATTATAATTAGCCGAGTATCTCGAAGTTTGATCAAGATTGTTAAGTAATGGCTCATTGTCACTACTCGAAGTGTTAATTCACCTCGAACACGACTATCAAAGCACGACCTTTTTCTTAAGAAAACACCAATCTCCTGAGAATTCGAGGTACTCGAAGGGTCCTGGTTCAAAATACTAGACCACGAATCGTTCTTAAACTGGAATAACACCAATTGATAATGTTGACATCTTTAGCAAAACCGATTGGTTACCGGGAGATCGGACGGATCCGCTAGTACTAGTGTCATGCAAACGATGGAGTCCGGTTTGGAAAGTCGAGATTTTTCACACGTGAAAATGGCCATGAATTTATTATTCTTTGCGCAAGATCGCCAATGCTAAAGCACTCATCCATTCTAGGAAATTCACATGGAATAAGGAATCTGCCAGGGTCACCAAGTTTTTTGGGTATCTTATTAAGTATGACCGCCGAGCAATGTTCGTTCAAAGGGGTTCTAGCCATCTCACTAAGTTTTTCTTTATTTCCGATTAAGGCTTTAAGAGTTGAAGCAAATTTTGGCATAAGAGTCAAAGCATCAACGAAGGTAATTTCGAAACTCATATCTTTAAAGATTTTGTAGAATTTCTCAATTTGTTTGTTAGCATTTTCACGGCGCTTTTCATCATTTTGTCTTGAAGGATAAGGAATCGATGGTTTTGGGTTAGGCATCGGCGCACTAACGGGAGCGTCAACTAGCTCGGAAACTGGATTTTGGTTTTTAACTGGAACAACCGGAGGTTGGACGTCTTCAATAATTCCGTTATTAGTAGGAAAAACCGTGTCCTTTGTCACCTCGGTTCTACGTTCTACTACTTTAGGAGAAGAAGTAGTAGGAATCGTAGGTCCTTGATAAGCAACACCGCTTCGGGTAGTAATACCCTTCAAGTCTTCCTTCGGGTTAGTAACGGTGTTACTTGGAAGAGAACCTGAACTCGAAGTTGAAGCGGTATTGGAATTTACGAACTTAGAAAGCATTTCCGTTAAATTTGTCATTTGGTTTTGTAAACCTTGGCCTTGATTTTGCATATTCCTTAATACTGCATCATTAGACTTGACATAATTCTCAAAATCGGTCTTTGAAACACCTTGCATTTGCGGAGCGGGAGCTTAATAAGGGTGAGCTTGGTAAACGGTGGTTGACTAGTCGGAGGTTGGTAAATTTGTCCTTGGTAGAAGTTATTTCCACGGTTTTGATTGAAATTGGTTCCTCGATTTTGGTTGAAATTATTTCCTTGATTCTAATTGAAACGGTTTTGATTGTTTTGAATTGGAGGAAAACTAGGAGGTCGGATTTGGTTCGCAACCATCGGAGGTCTAGTGTAACACCCCCAAAATGGGTCGCAGCGGAATAAGGATCCGGGGCGTGTTACTTCAAGATCAACAGCACAAGATATAACGTTGCTATCGGTGGCTGGATAATTTCTATAAGAATGAGCACCTCCACAAGTTACACAACTCTGCTTGACCGCTTTTACGGGTATGGGAACTTGGGCTTTTTGCTTGTCGATAAGCATAGTCTTCATCATATTCTTAAGTTTAGAAACTTCGGTTGTAAGAGCAGCAACATCTGGTGAAATTTCGGGGGTAGATGAATTCGAACTCACTTTAGCAACGACTGCCTTGTTTTGTGAATTACAAACTTTGGATTTACTCTCGATAATTTTCAAGCATTCACGAGGCATCTTATCCAAAAAGTTTCCACCCGCAGCAGAATTCAATAATCTGATCATTTGCATTTCAAAGCATTGTAATACGAATTAGTTGTTGTATTTTGGCGAAAATCCGTGATGTGGGCATGCTCGAAGAAGGTCATTAAATCGATCCCAAGCCTCATAAAATGATTCGTCAAATCTTTGTTGAAATCTCGTAATTTTGTTACGAAGATTTGTCGTTTTTGAAGGAGGAAAGAATTGATTAATGAATTTTGAAACAAGATCATCCCATGTCAAAATTGATCGAGGAGGTTCTTTCTCTAGCCAAATCTGGGCTGAAACTTCAAGAGAAAATGAAAAAAGCATAAGCTTAATTGACGTGCTCGGGATATCCGAGAATATCATTGTTGAAGTAATCTTATTGAAATAGAGGATGTGAGCATGTGGATCCTCTTTATCATGTCCGAAAAACTGCTTGTCTTAAACAAGATTGATCAAACGATGCTTTAACTCAAAATTAGCATTGATTTAAGGAATTACAATTGCATCCTCGTACCCCTCGGTAGGTGCTTGGAGCAATTGTGCCATAGTCCGGTTATCAGCCATCGGAACTAGGGGAGGATTAAAAACATGTTCTTCTAAATTAAATGGTTGAACAATAGCCGGTTGGGCTTGTTGTTCATGGTAACGGTTGCGGGTTTGAGAACGAGTGCGCATGCACAAAGTAGAAAAAGAAAATTTAAACTAAATTTTTTATTATTATTAATTTTTTTTAACAAACTATTTTAACGGATAACGAGAAGACAACTTAAACAAAATAATCAAATTTACTTCACGGTAGCTCTTA
>BQNB010150418.1:0-16036 GCA_026074375.1 Tanacetum coccineum
GATTTATGGATGCTCTCTTTTGGCTCTAGACTCAATAGTGCACATTTTGTTTTAGTGATCGAAGACTGGAGCGGACTGCCACCTTTTCAATACTAACTAACTCGTAGTGAGAAAGTCGATAGAAATACGTGTAATCTTCGTGAGAAATGAAACAAGAGTCTGTTGAGAGACCTTGAGTGGTTGGGGAGGGTTGTGCATGTGCGTCACTGGGTCCATGACTATCTTCAATACCAGACAACAACTTAGTGTTTCTGATAGCATATGTATTGACTCGGTTTTTGCCTAAGTGTATGGAGGGCTTCTTTCTTTTCACCCTTTATCCTTACAATTCTTTTTCATTCTTCAACCCCTTCAATACTTACCGAGACTTCATGACTAATACCTTGTTGGGTTTGTTCTAGTACTAACTCCATCTTAGTCGGCACTATTCTCTTTTTCTCACTTTTTCTCCTTTTTTATCATACCTAAGGACTTCTATTCTAACTAATGGAATGTCCCTGGGTAGATCCCTCCGGTTCTGGCTGGATCGTGGGAACGACTACCTATACCTAACCACCTTTTAACTCCAAGTAATTAAATACATGGTCGGTCTCTTGGTATTGTTCACAGCCTTAAAACTATTTGAAAACATCGATCGAGGTACATTGTAATATAAATCAAAACATTTAGTACCTCGACGGTTTTACTTTGAAAATTGCTCCCCCTACATATATGCATCGATATTCGAAAACGTTTAGCACATACGAGGAAGAAGCTGCACCAAAGTCATTAAGATCACTTTTTACAAGATATATATTTTAATCGCATTTTCTCCCCTTACCAAAAATGTCAAGTCTCTTGATATTTTGGATATCAATTGATTGAAATATAAAGCTTTCGGGGAGAAAAATATTCAGATTATATATTATAAGCCGTATTAGGAACATTTTAATGCTCCCTATAAATTTATGAGGGAATAATATAGTGTTTGAGCATGTTAATTTGAAAATGTTTGAATTTACTAAGAAATTCTTGAAAATTCGTACTCAAACACGATATTTGCCTAATATTAGTCTACACTATTTATTCACATATTCACAAGATTGATAATTATGAAAGAATGACCTGAAATGTAGTAGAACAATATATGACGGAGTCATATTTTCCGTGTAAGTAGTCTGAGGTCTTCTCCGTATTCTCTTCCACTAATGAATTTCTCTAGATTCCGCATTAACCTTCTTTGAAAGAGCTGCTTATCAATATCCTGGATCATAACACGAGCCCTTCGCTTGTCTAATCCACTCCATTTCCTTTTTGGCAGGTGCCATCACTGAATTTATGAAGTTCATCAGTGCGCATTAATCTGTTTATATCACTCCTTGAGGGTTTGAATATGCAGTGTATGCGGTTCTGTTCCTAATATTCGACCTGAATGTGTCTGGTTTGGTGGGGTTGAGCTTCTTTTGGTAACTTTCGACACCTAATTAAAGATCTTCCACCCGCCTTTGAATGACAATACGTCTGGTGAACATATGTAATGCCACATTCAAGGCAAAACGTTCGTCTATCGTGAGGTTGGTCAGCTTTTGTTGAACAAGTAAGAGTAACACGTCCTCGATGTCTTGTAGGCGAAGTCATGGGAAATCACCTTCTTTAAACTTGTATAGCTGTTGATCCTCTCTTCGAACTTCAATTTCGTCCAAGTGACCGTAGTCATACCTCTTCATAATCTTAAGACTGGTAACTGCAATGATACGTTTTCTGGAGTAGACATCCTTCGACGACATCTTGTTGCTTGTAAACCCGTAGAATTATTGACGTTTGGGATGCCAGTATGAAGTACCCCAATAGGCATGTTTTTCATATACTACCTTTATGGGACTTCATATATTAGGAACCATGTCTTTAATCCATTGGACCTCAAAGTAGCAGCCTTTGTCTTTGTTACGGAAGTTGAGTATTTTCTGCTTAAACTTCCACCTTTCAGATATTTTAGGTCGTTGTTAATAAAGTAATCGAAAGGGATAACACGACGACCTTAATAATTTGGAATCAACGGGAGAGGCTTACGGAGATCGAACGACTACTGCTTACCTTCGGGGTTATGCCAGTCTAGTCGTTCAGTTTTAGCTTTGAAACATTCTTTAAAATGATACTCTAGTTTCGTACGACTCTTGCAGGTGCCTTTGAGCAGGTTGAATGTCGATCCAACCAGAAGTTCTTAAGTCAGATTTGTAATGTTGAGCTGATTCATAACAAACGCGGAGAAGTCGATTGTAGTATCCATAAGCTCATCGAATGAAGTAAGAGGATTTTCTGCACAAGCAATGTAACTAATCCAGGTTTGAGGTGGTCTGAAGTCAACATGTTGTCTCTTATTCCAATTAGGATCAGGAGTCGAAGATTGCTCGGGTTTCTTGAACCAGTCAACCTTGGAAGCAGCCTCATCATTGGGTTGTTCATTATTGTTACCCGTGTCAAACTCTTGATTCTGTTGCACTCCCGAGTCACCAACTGTATGACTTGGCTCCTCTGCATGGGCAGTCTTGCCAAATGACTTATGTTAAAAGCAGGAGGTCCCTTTAGAAGAGCTTGTTGACTTAGACTTCTTGGAATTTGGATCTCTAGATGATTCAGCATCTTTACTCGACTTCCTTCTTTTCGTCTCTCGGTCTGATCCAGCGGAAGGGGTCTTGATCTTTATCTTTGTCGTCTCGAGTCCTTTTCAACGTGAATACTTTACCATATGTATCAAAGAGATCCTTGTCAGTATTATAAGATTTGACCAGTATATCATAAAGCTTCCTTTTTAAATCAGCTCTAAGATATGATTTGTGTTCCTCCATCTTGTCCATAAGAATCTTCGTTAGTTTAAACTCAGAGAATGATGCAACCGCCTCATAAGTAGACTTTGGTTGAGACGAAGACTTTTCTAAGACAGCAGCTTCTAGTGATTCTGTGATATTTCGCTCAATCATAAGAGTTGCAAATTCTAAGACAGCTTGAGGAAGAATCCAAGGAAGTTGAGTTTTAACTTCTTCTTTGATAATAGCTCTCAGTGATGTATTAATAAGATCTATATACTCCCTCCTATCAGCTAGAGCTTCTTCTCTACATTCTGCAGTATGTGACTTAATGGCTTGTTGAATGGCTTCTCTTTGTTTGTTGTCGATGTAGCGATCTACAATAGCAGGAATTGAGGAGATGGATTAAGCATACTGATCAACTTGCTTTATTTCTGACAGATCTCTTTCCAAGTTGGTGACTCTATCGTTGAATCTGAATACGGATGCAAAGTCTGGAAGTGTAGGAAATGAGGTTGTTACTTCTGAAGCTATTGGTGTAGGAGTTGGAGTTGCTTTTTGTAGAAGAGGATTGAAGGAAGGAGGTGGTGGAGGAATGGTTATGATAAAAGCAGATGTGATTTTAGGAATTACCGCTACTGGTACGATATAAAGAGAAGATGTTTGACCGTTTGGTTCTTCATGACGAACGGTGGTGTCCATCAAGGAAGCAATCTCATTGTCAGCTGGAGAAACGTTCTCAAAGTTTAGGAGCTTCTCTGTGAAGTCGGATGAGACAGAAGAACTTTGCATTGGAATTTCAGTTTTCTGTGTGTCATGGACAGCTGTAAGTGTTACATGAGCATCTTATTCTTTCTGCTCAAACCCTAACTCTTGAGCGACATTGTGTTGATCTGCTCCACCCTAATCAACATCAGGCATTTCTACATCTTCTTTCCTTAGGTTCACATTTATGTCTTTGTACAATTCCGCAGCATCATCTGACTCTTCTTCATTCTCTTCTTTAGCATTATCATCATCATCTTCTTTATCAGTGAATTCATCAACATATTCCTCTTCTTCTTCATCATGTTCTTCATTGGACTGATTGAGATTAGAATTCTCATCGCTGTCTGACCCAGTCCTTTCGTAATCACTATCATCATCATTATCATCATCATCATCATCATTACCATCATTATCATCACCATCATCATTACCATCATTATCATCATCATCTTTAGTATCATCATCATCTTCTTCTTCTTCTCCACTATCACCCCAAGACTCTTTGTCACTTTCAGATGCATATTTGGGTACATCAGGAACCCCTAGTTTAGCACCAGTTCCTTCATCTGTACCAAAGATCTTGCGTTGTTGCTCATCAGGAACCCCTGATTCAAAATCAGTTCCATCACCTGAGCCACTTGCATGAGAGATGTGAAAGTCTTTCTTGCTTCATTTTGTAACCTCCTTGAGCTGAGTAGGTTCATATAGAGCTACTTTCGAGAGAACGTTCAAACCTTTGCCTCTACCAGCTCTAACTTGTGTCTTCTTCTTAGTCGGTTTAGGTTCAGTAGTTGTCTTCTTGGTTGAAGTTACATCTTTCTTAGCTTTGCCATGCTTCTTGGTAGGTTCTTTGGGTGAGACTGGGACAGTCTTTTGTTTAGGAAAAGTAGGATTTTTGAACTTCCTTTCCTTCTTGGGTTCTTTAGCACCACTGCATACGCATAGTAAGTCTTGTAGGCGGTAGAGTTCAGAATGTCTTCATTAAGCATCTATTTAGGAATCAAAGCTCCATACACTTGATGTTCTTTAGTCTTGGATACATATTTCAGTGTACCCAAAAGACTATCATCTCTAGCTTTGTGGAAATTTATATTGTTCCTCATAGAGATTGACTTGTTTTGTGAGATGAAGTGATTGATGATGATCTTTGTAAAACTAGGATAGGGCATGCTTTCCTTTTAAAAGTGATTATCGATCTGGAATGCAAAGTCTTCCCAGAGTAGTTCAACAAAATCCACATTCTTGCAGTGATACATCCCCCACAGAATTTGAGCTCTTGACAACCTAAATTTATCAAGTCCTGTGGTTTACCCAGAAATGCACCTATTGATGACAGCTGCAAATGTTCTCTAGGGTTGATGCATGTGCTTAACGACCAATTCACATAGAGACTTAATATTTCTTGTGTATCCGAGTTCATAAATAAATGACACAATTTCTTCATCAGTGGAAGGAGGTATAGCAATGGTTGATCATGAAGTTTTGGACAAATTTGTGGAATGTCACAGAATACTTCAGCATTCACTCTGAACTTCTTGTTGTCTAACTTGAATTGATATGATGATGAATCTTTAACCTTGGTAACTGTATTCCAGAACTGATGCATGTAAATTTTTGGAACTCCAGTCGTGATTAGGAATGCAGGATAGCAAGAACAAAGCTTTAGAGAATCCAAAGTAACTTGATATGTGGCTTCTCTTTATGGCTTGGAAAATTCAATTCTTCTGTTGCATTCGCCAATCTTGAGTCTTGCCTTAGGAGGAACCAAGGCATTGTCAAGAGCAATTTGACTGGCAGCTGTAGGATTCATGGTTCTACTAAGAAATGCTCAATACAGTTTATAAACAGGGCAGATATATACAACTAGACAATTGCAACACATTGAATCAGGCATTCAACACTAACACAGGACATAGATCATAAAAAGTCTTCAAATAAGGTCAATCAGACTAACTATTGGTCAAACACAATTAACTAAGCAAAACAGATAAACACATATGCAAAATACCTAAAATAAGTCATCTAATGAAACATTATAGGTATAAATCGCTTAGAGTAAAATCTGGTATAGTTTTGCCTAGGAAAGTGTATAAATCGCCTAGTTATAGGGTGTGTATAAATCGCTTGGTTTTTCAATTGTGTATAAATAGTTTAGTTATAAGGTGTATAAATCGTCTAGTTATGAAATAGTGTATAAATCGCTTAGTTATAGAAACATGTGTATAAATCGCTTAGTACAAACTGACACGTATGTATCGCTTAGTTATAACTGAGTGTATAAATCGGTTAGTTATAACTGATGCGTATAAATCGCCCAGTTATAACTAAACGTATAAATCGTTTAGTTCAAAATCTATGCGTATAAACCGCTTAGTGCAAAAAAGACGTATACATCGTTTAGAGCAAAAACAGATGCGTATAAATTGCTTAGTGCAAACAAGACGTATAAATCGTTTAGAGCAAAAACAAATGCGTATAAATCGCTTAGTGCAAACAGGGACGTATAAATCGTTTAGTTTAACTCAGGTGTGTATAAATCGCTCAACACAAGTTTTCATGAATACAAACGTAATCTTTTAAGCAACATAGATACACAAAACATAATCATAAGCAGACACAAACAACACATGACTCTTTTATAACATGAATTTCCCACAAACTTTACCACAAAGGGTCAAAAATAACCAAAAACACACGAATCACTTAAGCATAAAAGATTTATGATCAAGCAATGGATTTTCTAGCTCTAATGCATTCAATGATGTGGTTTAACACTTTCTAACCACAAACCCACCAACATTTTACAAGTTCTTCCCTAACCCCTAATTTTCGAGCTAAAGATCAAGCCAAAACACAATCATATGTTCACCCTATGAAAAACTATTTCTAACGAGTCATCTACAACCTATAAGGACCAAAACCCCTCAATCAATTTCATCTTTAACCTACTTTTGATTTCGACAAACCCTAAATCAAATTTTAGGGTTTTCGAGCTCTAATGACTGAAATTGATCAATTCCTTTTGATTATGAGCATGTTAAGATGTACAGAACACATGTTTAGTTTTACCTTAAGGTTGAAATCTACATGAATTGATTATCTTAAATCTTAGGACAAGTTTAAGCTATGGAGAGGAAAGAAAAAAAATTGAAAGTGTTTGTGTTTGTGTGAGAGTTAACAAACGGGGCAAAGGGAGTGTTTGTGTTTGAACTTTAAGAGTTTGACACAAATGCCCTTTGAACTTCTAATCCTTATGCATTTTCCATCAATAAGTTTTCTAAGGCAAAGTATAGTTTAACTAATGGCACAAATAGTCCCTAAAGTTTACACTACAATGCTTAGCTACTTATTTTTACAATTAAGTCCCTAAAGGCATAAACACATAACATATAAGGCACAAATAAGTTAAACTTAATTAACTCCCCTTTAATTGTTAACCCGTTATTGTTTAAAACCTTTTTCCTTTTATAACAAACTGATTTTATGAAGAAGATATTTGACATTTCCCCCCTTAAACAATGACTCGTTTTTCTATTTAAAGAGTTGTAGTCGTTGTTTGAGTAGTCAAATGTCTTTGAAAATGATTTTCTGATGAATTTCTGATATTAATGTATTATTTCTGAAAACAACACCATAAAAAAATAAGATTTCTCTTATTTAACACATAAGCGCACTGACACGTACGCTTATGGAATAAAGAAAGCATGGGTTGTGTTGCAAAGTAAACACAAGCCTTTGAATGAATATGAAGTAATTCATTCCCAAGAAAAAAAAAATCTCGTTATGAGGTCAAGTTTTTTTTTGAAATACTTGCCTTTAAGATGATGACCGGGTTGTTATCGGAAATAATAGCAAGCCATTTTGGCATGTTTTAAAAGCTTTAAACTTCTGCTCGAACTTCATTTACAGCCTCGTATCATTATTAAATGACATTTCTAAAGTCGTAAATGTTATCGATTTTTAGAAGACATGCCAGAAATGCATATTTTTATATTTTTCTGATTTTATTTAATTTTTTATTTTCTTTTTGAAAAATTTATATAAAAGAAAAATATTTTTGTGTTTTTATGTTTTCTTATATACATATGATACAGGATATATTACGAGTTACCACCATTACTCATTTTCTTCCTTTGTCAGATGTTTAAGCATTTCTGGAGACATGCTTCTTATACCGAGCTTTTCGATCAAGAAGTTGAATCTTTCTCGCGGCAAGGGTTTGGTAAAGATGTCAGCCAGTTGATATTCCATATGAACAAAGTAAAGTTCCACAATTCCATTCTCCATCTGCTCCTTTATAAAATGGTAGCGTACATCGATGTGCTTTTCTCTTGAGTGTTGAACGTTGTTGCAGCATAGAGCAATTGCACTTTTGTTGTCGCAGTACAGAGGAATCTTATTGAATTAAAAGCCATAATCTGTTAGCTCTGAACGCATCTATAGGATTTGAGAACAACACCCAGATAATGCAATATATTCAGCATATGTACTCGATATCGCAGTGCTCTTTTGCTTCTTGGAAGACCAGCTAACAAGTTTATCACCTAAGAATTAAGCGCTTCCTGACGTGTTACGTCTAGTGTCCTGACACCCCATGTGATATGCGTCTAAATATGCTGTTAGAGACATACCGGTATCCTTCAAGTACCAAAGACCCATGTTAATGGTTCTTTTTAGGTATCGAAAGATCCGTTTAACCGTATTTAAGTGCTTTTTTGTAGGCTTTGCCTGATACCGGGCACATAAGCAGACTGCATAAATAAGATCGGGTATACTGGATGTCAAATACATGAGGGATCCAATCATATCACGGTAAAGTGTAGCATCAACTAGTTTCCCCTATAGATCTTCATCCAATTTATTTTTTTCTACCATAGGTGTGTCTACAGAATTACTAGTTAGCAAACCATATTTTTTATAATTTCATAAGCATATTTTGATTGGTTTAGGAAGATGCCTCTGGGACTTTGAGAAATTTATAATCCTAAAAAGAATGACATCTAACCCATCATCGACATCTTGAACTTAGTGGTCATCAGATTAGCAAACTTATTACATAAAGTAGTATTAGTGGATGCAAATATTATATCGTCAACATAAATTTATACCAGTAATAAGTCGTTTTCTGCTTTCCATGTGAAGAGTGTTGGATCAACTACACCTTTAGAGAAATGTTGTGAAATGAGGAAACTTGACAGCATGTCGTACCATGCACGTGGTGCTTGTTTAAGTCTGTACAAGGCCTTTTTAAGCTTATACACATGCGATGGGTTGTCCTGATCAACAAATCCTTCTGGTTTAGAAACGTAGACCTCTTCTTTAAGCTCTCCATTTAAGAAAGCTATTTTAACATCCATTTAGAAAATCGTCATATTCTTGTTGGCTGCATTTGCTACGAAGATACAGATGGCCTCTATTCTAGCAACTGGTGCAAATGATTCCTCAAAATCGATTCCCTCCTCTTGCCTGAATCCTTGAGCAACTAATCTAGCTTTATTCTTTAGTACCCTGCCAAATTTATCCGTCTTGACCTTATAAATCCATTTTAGCTTGATCAACATGACTTTATCTGGACACCATACCAATCCCAAACTTGTAGCCTATCAAATTCATGAATTTCTTCTTGCATTGCATCGATCCAAGATGGTTTGGTCATTACTTATTTGAAGTTCTTTGGTTCTATAGAAGTTAGTAAGGCATCAAAATAACATCACATAGCATCAGTTTCGAGTTGCTTTCTCGTAGAGACAGAACGAGAAGGACCTTCGATTATATTTGCTATAGGATGATCCTTAGTCCATCTATCAAGTGATTCAAATGGAGTGTGGATTGGTCTCATATTAGATGACGATCCTCGAGAAGTCGAGTCTTCATGAAGAGATTCGTGAAGTGGATCATCATGAAAATGTGGCATTTTTGGTGATTCTTTAAAACCTTGAGAAAAAATTAGAGAATATTCTTGTTCTTGTGTTGATGGGATACTTGTTGATGGAGCATCTTGGTTAATTGACGTAGACACAGGTGAATCGGCTAAATCAACAGCTCTTGGGGCATCAGTGACCAAAACTGGAGAGACAACAATAGTTAGAGGATTAAAGTATTTATCAAAGATGGGTTGGAAAAAACGATCATAATCATCTCTTTTTGGTGGATTGCAAGGTTGTTGAGGAATATTGTTTGTAACGAGTCTGAACTGGATGTTGCAGGAGTCATAGATTTAAGCCCGGGTCCCGAATCGAGTTGTTCAAAAGCGATAGCCGTCAGCTCATCAAAATCGACATGGATAGTTTCAATGATTTTTCGGGTATGTCAGTTGTAGATATGGTAAGCTTTCTTCTTGGGTGCATATCTAATGAAAATCCCTATATCAGCTTTAGCTTGAAGTTTGCCCAAATCCTCACTATCATTGTTTGGATAGCAAAGTGCACCAAAGACATGAAGGTAAGATAGATCGGGTTTTTTGTCATGTAAGAGCTCATAAGGAGTTTTTCCATGGTAACGCCATATAATGGATCGGTTTTTGGTGTAACATACGGTAGCGACTGCCTCGGCCCATAGAAATAAGTAAGCTTTTGCGTAGATTAACATTGTTCGAGCATCTTCAACTAGAGTACGATTTCGCCTTTTAACGACACCATTTTGTTGTGGAGTGCGCACAACTGATGTTTCATGAGAGATACCGACACTCTCATAATAGCTGCGCAAAATTTGATTGACAAACTCAGTTCCATTATATGTATGAATGTTCCTGACAGTTGCATTCAATCTAACTTGTATCATTTTCAGAAACTTGATTATGAAATCAAGAGCTTCATCCTTTGATGATAGAAACTTTACCCATGTGAACCGAGAGTAATCAACTAATCATCCACGATGATGAGAATGTACTTTTTCCCATTTATACTTCCCACAAAGATCCATGTGCTGAAGATATAGTTTTTCCTAATTGGTGTCTTCAGATTTAGGTTTATGTGATTGTTTCTTGCTTTTGCCCATTGCACTTGCCGAACACAGATGATATTTTCTTGCTTTTGCCCATTGCACTTGCCGAACACAGATTTAGGTTTATGTGATTGTTTCTTGCTTTTGCCCATTGCACTTGCCGAACACAAATGATATTCTCCAAACTTTAATTTGGGAAGACCTCGTACAAGACCATTTTTAGCCAAATGATTAATAGCACCAAAGTTCAAATGTGACAATCGTCTGTGTCATAACCAGGATTTGGTCTTTAAGGCTTTGGACAAGAGACAAATTGGAGAAGGCGCCATCATATCCCCAATTGACAATGTATAAAGGTTGGTTTCTTCAGATCCTGAGAGTAAATCAACACCTTCCAGATTACGAACAAAGCACGTGTGTTTTCTGAAAGCTACTTCAAGATCTGAGTCGTAGAATTGACCAACGGAGAATAGATTGTGTCCTAGTCCTTCCACATAATAAACCCTTGAAATTGTGATATACCCTATCTGATAATCACCATACCCCATAATCTTTTCAATCTGGTCGTTATCAAACTTGACAGTATCGAGAAACTTGTGAACGAAATTGGTGAGCTGAGAGTGATCTCTTGTCATATGCTTTGAGCATCCGGAGTCCAAATACCATAAAACAATTTGGACAACCTGAGATCGACAAGAGAAGAAGAAGATGGAGCAACGGAAGTATTGGATCCTCAAGATGTACTGGGTTCTATTTTGTTAGAAACCATAGATTTTGAAATCTTAGGTTTGCTATTAGAACCATTAGTCTTAGGTACCTTAGGTCTCCTAGTATAAACCTTAGTTACAACAGATTCTTGTGCAACTACTTCTAGAGGAATGGTCCCTAAAAGGCACTTTATTAGTTGTGGTAATCCTAGTTAAAGGGCATACATTTTCAACTAAAGTGAAAGTCCTTCCTGTAGGTCTCTAGTTTTATCTAATTTTAATAAACACTTTTCTTGTAGGTTTCCATTCTTCTTACTTTTTAGCTTTTTTAACAGACTTAGATTTGGAACTCGCATTCATATCAGAAACAAATTCAAGAAATCACAATTCATGTCTAGCATCAAACATAGAACTATTACATTTAACGTACATTAGCTCAGAATTTGTATTTAATTTGGAATGCTGCACATTTGCATTTCCAGATGGTTCAACAACACAATTTGGTTTATTCAAACAAGACTTAACTATCCTAGAATGGTCTTATACTTTATTCTTCTTTTGGGTACTACTTGAAATCTGCAGGATCCTATCATTCTTTGTACACTTTGACCTGCTAGATTAAGTAGACCGGCTTATTCTAACACAAAATGATTAGTGGTATGTTTTGCCTATGTTTGGGAAGAGCCTAACTGTTTTTGAGATGTGCTTGATGATGTGACGGGTTCAACAAACCTAATTGTTTTCTTCTTATTGATAGGCGTGACCGCAACTAATTTCTCACTAGGTTTGTGAATATCAGGGCAAGTGTAACACCCCTATTTTTGACATATTGCAATGAAAGCTAATATGGAGTATTACTTCATGGATCAACAGACATAATCATAGAAAACGACTCATAAAGAGACGTTTTGGAAAATTTAGTTATCATTCAATATCATATCAGAGTTTTACAAAGGAGGTCCTAAAATCTAGAAGAAAACATAAATTTTGGATGATAACAAGTTTAGACGTCCTCAAGTCCAATGCCATTCCGTGCCATATGTTGCTCAATTACCTGAGATAAACATGCTAAAAGGGTCAACACAAAGGTTGAGTGAAATTCATAGGTTTTCAGTTATAATAGTTGGGTATAAGTTCAATAGTGGGTTATGTTGTTATACACCCTGATAAGTGCTTAATTACACATATCTTTTACCTCTAAAAACGAGCTTAAATGACCAAAAACAGACAAAAACTGCCAAATATATGTTTGTTTTGCATTTGTATTGTGCAGGAAGTGGATATCAACAAAAAGACAGAAAACCAAGCCAAAATGACAAAACTGAGCATGGAATGGAAAAGACTGTGCAGAATCAAGGCCAAAGTCCAAAAATACCAAAGTCAGAGTCAATACAGAAGAATCAGCAGTCAAACCGGAGCCGGAACTGAAGAATACTATTGAATGCAATCTTAACCCATCTGATGGGCCGGGAAAGCCCAATAGTATAATTATGAAGACTGTGAAGACATAAATTATTGCCATAAGCTCATGAATCACATATTTAAACTTAATAGAACCGGGAGCCTCTATTCGAAGACATATTGGGAGCTACTACCCAAAGAGATACTGGGGGCTATTACCCAAAGAGATACTGGGAGCTATTACCCAAAGAGATACTAGGAGCTACTACCCAAAGAGATACTGGGAGCTATTACCCAAAGAGATACTGGGAGCTATTACCCAAAGAGATACTGGGAGCTATTACCCAAAGAGATACTAGGAGCTATTACCCAAAGAGATACTAGGAGCTATTACCCAAAGAGATATGGGGAGCTATTACCCAAAGAGATACTTAGAGCTATTACCCAAAGAGATACTGAGATGTCTTATGGGAAAATGGAGGTAACTTAGGCAATAATATTTTAGGATAGCATATAGTTGGAAAAACACTTGTATTCGTAGTTTATAGCATGAATCCCCTACGGGATTTAGAAAACATATAAAGATAAGACTATTCACAGTGATGGAACCATATCACATATCAAACTCACTTGTGTTTAATTTGTATAAAATAAGAATGTATCCCCCTCGTGGGTTTATAAAACATGTAAATAAGTAAAGGCGAGGCTATGAACTTCACTAAGTCTTTGAAAAGTAATCACATTGTTATAGATAAACGAGTATGTAAAAGAGTTTGTAAGCAAGCATGTATCCCCCTCGCGGGTTTATAAAACATTTAAAAGATTGAAAAGTGAGGCTATGAACTCACCTTAACAGTACAGGGAAATCTGATTGATGGCAAAAGTATATCAAGTGAAAGTAACGGCCATATGAGGTTAGATTGCTTGTGAGGCTTTGTACTCTCACAACCCATGAGCCAGAAGTTTTTGAGCTTCTATAAAAGAGAGAGAACAAGCCGAGTAGAAGACGACCCCTGTTTTTTCTTTTATTTAGTTTAAAATTAAGTCTTTCACTTGTATTATTACAATTCAGTTCACTTTAAGAGTTTTTATTGTAAGTTTTGTTGGTTTTTTCTAATAAAAAAGATATAAAGTTATTCTGACGTTACTATTGTCAAAAATTTGAAGTATAATTTAAGCTCTAATTCTGATAAACTTATATAACCATTGTAAAAGTTGTAAATACACTTATAATCACTTGATTTAGCCTTTACTTCACTAAAAAAGTGCTATAAGCCCGAAATTTATATTAAGGGGGTGTTGGTTTAGCATGCAAATGGTCATATGATGTTTACAATGGGTCAAGTACACTCAGCCAACTATTGGCTGAGTGTGGCGTGTTAATATTAAGCCACTTTAAATCACCACTTTTAGTGTCAAAGTAAGTTTTTGTGCTCCTTTGTATTTCTGTCAAAATTTATATAAGCCAAAGTGACCATAAGGGCTTAAGCTGTTGAAACAGCTTAAGCACCTCATTTCTTGTGTTGTTAGAGTTACAAATAGCCACAAAGAAAGACCCTTGTTCTGTCTTTTAACCTCACCAAGCATAAGTCAAAAATTTGGCTTTGCTTTTTTTTGAAAACCCCCATTTTCAAGCCACAAAACCAGCAGGTTTTAGTCCACCTTATTAGCTTAAATTTTGAATATAAGTTTCATTTACATGCCCTTTATCTGTTATGATTGATTTTGGTAATAAAGAGCCCTTGATAGATTATTGCATAAGCTCAAAAAAGCCCCCTTTTCACTGCATAGCCTCTCCCCCTGGTGCTGACACCTAAACTCAGCCCACTTTTTCTAGCTTATTAAGAATAATAAGCCTTAGGATCTTTAGCATTTATTTATAGCTTATTAGTAGCCCCTTTAATTCCCCAAAATCTCATAGCTTATTTTCCCCCTTTAGCTTTACCTTATTAAGGCTTAAAGTTCCCTTTTTTCTGTTTCTTAAAACTTTTAACATAGCTATATCTGATTCAGCTTAATTTTAGGGCTTATTCTAGAAAACTTAGCTTATTTAGGACCCCCACTCCTATTTATCTTCCCCCAAGATTTTAGCCTTATTTTTGTAGCTAAACCTCAAGAAAAAAGCCAATAACCTTTTAAGCTTTATTAACTTCTGTAGCCCAAAAAGCTCATGTTTCTGGCTTATTTAGACCCTTTCAGCTTATGCACCTTTTATGAAAAATGCTCCCCTTAAGCCCCTTAACAACATTGCTTTTATAGCTTTTTGATAATAAGCTGTTTGGACTATCTTTGTAATCGGGGTCCACTTCAGGGACCATTAGTGTAAATTTCCCTTTTTATTGTTAACACTGTTAGTAGCTAAGGTTAGTACCTAATTGCCCCGTTAGTCCTTGTCCCTTTTCCCTGTTAGTCCTTTTGTTTTAACAGCAGTTAGCTTTAGTTAGTTTATTTAATTTAATTAATATAATTTAGGTTAAAATCTAATTAGTTTAATTACTTTCAATTTAATCAGTAAAATTTGGGCACTTTTATATTTTTAGAATTGTTAACTTTTTCTTTATTTAATTTTATTTTTTCAGAATTTTTATAACATTTATTTTTTGTCTTTTTCTATTTTCTTAGTTTTAATTAGTTTTTAATCTTTAAAAATTCATAAGAAAACCAAAAATTAATAAAAAAAATATTTTTCTTTTTACAAACTTTTCTTTGGTCATTTAGTGTCCTAGGAAAAATATAAAATATTAGTGTAGGGCTTAATTTTCTTAAATTTCATCTTAGAACCCTTTTATACCGGGAGCTTTTACCTTTCCTTTTCGTTTTACACTCCAACGACCTCCGTTAGTCTAGTTTTCTTATTTTCAAATAACTTAATAGAATTAATTTTGATTTTTAATTTAATTTAGCATATATTTTTCTTAATCTTAGTTTTTCCCGATACCTTATTCTGTTCCCCGTATTTAATTTAGATTTAATTTTAGGATTTCCCTATAACAAATTTTGTTTCCCGTAGTTTTTAAGATCCCCATTTCCTATATTTGTTTCCCTTAGAATAAATTAGATTCTATTTAATTAATTTTAGTTGTAATTATATCAGTGTTTCCATCATATATTCTTCATCATTCAATTTCTCATCAAACCAGGATAACTTTCAATTGCAGCCTCGTTGGGACATACGACCCGGGAATATCTCTTCCGGAATCTTTTTATCATTGATTTCCTTTTGTGGAATTTGACCTTTTGCCTTGGTCAAGGGCATTCGGTCAGGATCTGTATTAGGGCTGCTATATAAGTGTGTACGAATTTGCGAATCAACGTCCTTTTGGGAGGCATTCTATCAACATAAGATAGCACGTAATTAGAATAATATCACAAGTCTTAAAAATGTAATGCTTATTTGAAATGCTTAAAGTTTAAAAATAAGCATTGTTATAATGG